>RJWJ010041815.1:0-13338 GCA_004363605.1 Indri indri | reverse complement strand
CTGCAGTCCCGTCACGTAGCCGATGGCAAAACCAAACAGGCTGCCCAGTATCATCATCCCCCAGAAGTGGGCACTGCCCAGCTGGGCAAAGTCCCACAGGGCCTGCAGATGCTGCACCAATTCTTAAGTTATTTGAATTGAAAGTAAAACACAGAAATTAAAGTTAAAGCTTCCAATGTTTATGAAAGGCGATGGTGTAAAGTCAGGCTCTGGATGCAGGCTTCTTACGTTGGAATCCTAGCTCTCCACCTATTACCTCTCTTTGGACAAGTTACTGAAAATCTCAGTGCTGTTCCCTTATCTGCAAAAAGTAAATAATCATAATAGGATCCACCTTATAGAGTTTTTGTGAGGATTAAATGCATCAGTATGTGTAAAATGGTTAAAACATTGCCTGGGACATATAAAGTGCTATAAAAACTAAAAAGAAGGTAAGGGGGAGAAGCATCTTATCAAATCCTATTGTTTAACACATTTCAAAACCTTCTAAAAATGAACTCAGAAAACTTGGCTAATCTTTATGTCTGTTCTCCATTTTCTGTTGTATTTCACTGGGCTTCCTTCTAATCCATATTTGTAATTCTTTATCTGTGATTACAATATTCTGGTTTGGGTTGGTTTCCATTGCTCGAGAGCTGGTGTTCGCTTTTAGGGGTGACATTTCACTCTGATTCTTCATACTTCTGGAGTCCTTTCACTGATTCTTTCTCACCTGGAGCAGCTGTTGCTTCTTATTTTTGGATTTTCTTTTGTGTTGGTAGAGCTTTTTCCCTTCGCCTGACTCCTATGGGTGTGTTTGTAGCTTATGTTGGGTATGAACTTTTGGCTTTGATTATGGGTGCTTTGATAGTCATCTAGGTTCTGGATGGATGCTTTGGTTATAGATATCCTTGCTGTGGTGGTTTTCTCAGTTGCTAGCTGTTTGTAGGCTGTAAGAGTGGTGATCTATGTTAGTGGACAGAAGCCCTGCCTCTCTTTGATGAGGGAGGATGGAGGTCTTTGAAATCCTTTCTCTTTCCCCAGCCCTGTATTCTTAACAGTGAGTTGTAAAGGTATTATTGAGTCAGTAAATGTTGTAAGGTGACTGCAAACTGACCTCCCTCTCAGTAGGTGGCATGTTCCAGAAGGAACAAGCTGCAGTGCTGTTTTTTGTTCTGTGACTGGCTCTAGTCCCTCAGGAGAAGCATTTGAGTGCCCCAGGTGGTTGGTGGGGCTCTGGAACTTCAGGTGAGCCCCTATTCTCTCCACAGCAGAAGTGGTGGGGAGTGCGGCTGGGCAGGTCTGGGTTGGGTGAGCCTGCCCTCAGGCTCCACAAAAGCTGGCAAGGCGTCTTTATATGCAGGATTCGAAGGTCTGCTCCCAGCTTCTGGGCACAGCTGCCAGGAAGGGGCTGAAATGGCCCCACCCAACAAGCAAATCTTCTTGTGGAGGTGAAGCCATCTGAGATTCACAGTCTGGCAGTCTGGAGTGGGCCTCACTCCTCTCCTCCCTCCCTTGCTCTGTGGTTTCCCCCTGGCATCTGCTGGCAGGTAGGAGCTCAAGTCAGCCAGCTCTCCTGGGACTGTGATGTGGGCTAGGAGGTTCCCTGCCCAGTATCCCGGCCTGAGCTGAGTGTGCAGCCCTCCTGTAGGGGGATGGGTGCCCTGTGAGCACGCTGCAGCAAGGACCTACACTACATTCTTCCCCCCTGATCTGCCCATGCAGGCTCCCTTACCTTTTGAGACTAATTCACAAATCTCCCCTTCTTGCCCCTGAGCAACACAATCACGATCTGGAGGTATGGGATCTGGCCTATGTGCCCATCCCTGGGTCCCTGAAGATCAATCTCTGACCATACCAGGGAGAACCATGCTGGTTCTTAGTTGCCCACAGGGTGCCAAAGCAGGTTCTGTATTCCTCTGCCTCAGGGTGTGCCCCGCTCTGATGGAGTTGCTGGGCAGGGCCAGCGGGCAGGGAACTCACAGTCTGAGCACTTCTCATTCTGCTGCAGGATCCCAAGAGGAAAGGTCTGAGCCCCACTCTCTGTGGAAGCCTCGGTGTGGTGGCTCAATTGTCTCAGCAGTCGCGGGTGGGGGAGATGAAAGGGAGAAAAAGAGTCTGGATGGAGAAAAACTAGCACTCTGGTTGTGTCCATTTCTCTCTCTGGGAGGCTTCCTGCCCAGAATTTCCAGGCACTGGAATCACGCAGATTACCCGGGACCCACTGGACCCCTGTGTCTCCTGCAGTTTGGGCCAGAGTTGAGAAATGTCTTTGTAGAATGGAACAAGATGAAACCTGGGGAGTGGAAGCCCCGTGGGGAAGAGAAAGGCACAGGGAGGGCAGAGAACCAATATGATGCCTACTGCCCTGGCTCAGGTCTGTGGAGATGGGAGGTGCCCCAGGGGGCTGGGAGCCTGGTGCCCTGTCCACAAGAAGCTCCCAACTCACTGGTGGCAGCAGCCTCTGGGTGGAAAGTTTCTCCAGCAGCTCAGGAAGGCTCTGACTGTCAGAGATGTGAGGGAGGGAGAAACAAACTGTTCCACCTACTTTTTTCACTGGATTCTAAGCCTCTTGGGAGTTGATCTCTGTCAATACCTTGCTCCTTCCTGTTCTGCTCCACAACTTCCCCAGGAGTCTCCTGAAGGTTCTGGCACCCTTACCTCAGACCCACCCCAGTCTATGTCTGTTCATTTTTTCTCTTTCATCTAAAACTTCTCCTTCTTACTGAGACATTCTGGCAGCTGGTGTCTCTGGTCGGCCATCTTGCTCCAAATAAATTTTCTGTATCTTGAAAATTACTCTGGGATACATTCCTGGAAATAAGAGTTTGGGGTCAAATAGTAAAAGCATATTACATTTTGCTAGATATTTCCAAATATCTATAGTGTTATTCAATTTTATATTTAATCTTGAAATATTTGGTGGCATCTGTTTTCCCACAGACTCACTGCAAATGTACATTTTAAGATTTGAATTTCTTCCCCATCTGATGGATGATACATTGTATCTCATATAGTTTTCATTTGCATTTCTCTTATTATAAGTTGTATAATTTGGCATGCTTTTTCTTGTACATTATTTTTGTTTTTATTTTGCTCGTGACAATTTCAAAAATAATTGAGTAACTAAATTCATTAACCTTTGCACTGTTGCTCCTTGAATTATATTTCTGAAATATTTTTCCACTTCTAGCTTCTATAAGAATGCACCTATTTTTTCTTCCGCTCATGAATTTTTACTTTCCATATATATGTTTCTGATACATTTGGAATTTATCCTGATATATAAGAAATTGATCAAATTTTACCATATCCATATGGCTATCCGGATATACCATTATCACTTGTTTTAAAATCCGGCTTTTTCTCAATGATTTTAAATTCTGCCTGCATGGTATTCTAAATTTCTGTAAGCAATTCATTCTATTTTTGGACTTTCTTTTCTATTACATTGGTTTTTTTTTTTTAATCAGAACCTGTCAATACTAAATGATTTTTATTAGAGAAATATGTTTTATCATCTGGTGGGATAGTCTTCCTCAGTGCTCTCCTTTTTCAAAAATATCCTGTCTGTATCTGGTAGATTAGTCTCCCAAATAAATTTTTATTCAAATTTTCTAGATACAGAAAAATATATTTTAATTGGGTTTGCTTTAAATTTATGAATTAACGTGGAACGCTGACATCTTTGTGATACTGGGACTCTATAACCAAGTACATAGTGGGTATTTCTATTTGTCCAGATCTACTTTTGTACCTTTCAGCAGTGTTTTATGGTTTGCTTTGTGTATGTCCCTCATATATATATATATATATGTGTGTGTGTGTGTATATATATACATATATATATATCTTATGTTTCTATTTTAATACATTATTTTAAATTTGTTAGTGTAATTAGAGTCTTTTCATATATTTTATCTTTTTTTTGCTTTACATCACTGATTTTTTTTATATATATAAATGCTATTGGGGATTTTTTGGTAATATTATAAAGATCTACTTTACAAATTCTATATTAAGTAGTCCTAATGCTATCTCTGGCTATCAAAAAATATATCTACAAACTAAGATATTTTATGTCTTGTTATCTAATTATTATGTTTTTTCTTTCCAATTCATATTAACTAATAGCTCCAAGATTAACTTAAATATTACTGGAACTAGTAGATGTTTTTCTGTTGCTCCTGATTTTGTAGTAAATTTTGGCTTAGGGACTAAGTTTATGTGTGTGAACTGTGTGTGTGAGAAAGAGGATGAGGGAGAAATTTTAATGTAAATATGCTCTGAATTTTGCTACACACCTGTTTAGCATCTATAAATGTGATCATATGACTTTTCTCCACAATTTTATTAATATGATATATTAATTCCTTAATATTGAACCATCCTGGCATTACTATTAATAGAATATACCCCACTTTGTCATGATGTGTTTACTGTTATGCTGCTGAATTCTGTTACATGGCTTTTAGAATTTAGAACTTTTACATTGATATTTGGAAGTCAGTAGATTGGTTGTTTACTTTTGTGGAGAAGTCTTAGATTATACTCAGCATTATATAAATTTGGAAGTATTCCTCCTTTTTCTATGCTTGAATTATCTGATCTTTTAAAGATTTGATAGCATTCTCGTGAATAACGAAGTGCCTAGTGATTTTAGGGGTGGGAGGGTTTCTTCAACTACTTTATTTCTTTAACAATAATTGTGCTTTCTTACCTCCCTTCTATCCTTTTTATTTTGATTAGGATAAATAGTGTTTTGTCTACATTCTTGAAGTTTTCAAAGAATAAGCTATTGGTTTCATTTATCAGTTCTATTTTTATTTATTTTTTTTCTAATTTTTCTTTTTTTCCATTTTTTGAGTTTGTGTTACTTTTTGTTCTTAATTTTTATGTTTAAATTAATTTAAGTATTTAGTGTTACTTGTAGCATTTGATATTTTATGCTTTTATTTTTGTTGTTTTCTAAAATTCTATAATTTTATTTTTATCTATGCTTTGATCCAAGAGTGATTCAATAGTTATTTTTTTCTTTTTAACTCCAAGAAGACCTTTTTATTGTTACTAATTTCTTATCTTATTGAGGTTGTCTTTGTGGCCTAGGATGTGGCCATATTTTGGTGAATATTTATGTGAATGTTCAATATCAACTTCTAGAGGTGAGTTTTCTAGTATTA
Source organism: Indri indri (assembly GCA_004363605.1). Classification (NCBI taxonomy): domain Eukaryota; kingdom Metazoa; phylum Chordata; class Mammalia; order Primates; family Indriidae; genus Indri; species Indri indri. The sequence goes on along the minus strand of RJWJ010041815.1, from coordinate 8,179 downwards.
TACTATACTGTAAGATCTACACTACTGATTCTGTTTTCAGTCCTGTATCCTCTTATTAATTTTTAAATATTCACCTTGGGTACTTACCTGCATTTCCAGTGGTTTTCGATGTCTGAAGCTTGACTTTTAGTATGTTCCTCAAAAAGTATCATGGCAATAATATTCTCTGAGTTATTGCTTTATTCTTGAGGTTGTGACCTTTTTCCTTGAAGGTCAGTTTGACTTGTTGGCTATTTTGGGTAAATTTTTTCAGGTTAAAAATGTGTTTTTTAGTATATATGAGAGCTGTCTGGAAGGTGTCCAGCCATTGTTAATGTTACATGGCTGGATACTTTCCAGGCAGCCCTTGTATTTTCAAATTAGATTTCCTTTCAGGAATGTGTTATTGACTTATATAGTAGTTAACTTAAGGCTAGCTACTTTAAGGTTTCTTTGCTATTTTCTGTGTTTAGCATTTTTTTCAAATCCTTTTTATCCTTTTTCTTCATTTATTTTTGATTTTTAAACTTTTGTACCTTTGTGTCTCCTATTTTTTCCTAGGCATTTTCTTGTGTGTTTATTAGTTCGTATGTTCCTTCTAGCTTAGACTGCCTTATGAAATTATTTTTTTCTATTATTTCCAAATATTTCCTGATATTTACGAGTATCCTTTCACCACTCATCTCATTTCAGAGGTTTTCTTATTCTAATTGGTGTAGTTATTTAATAGCTATTATCATTTCCTTAAAAGTTGGAGCACATTTTGAAATGATATGTTATATTTTGGTATGTTTTATGGCCATGTGTTTTTGGCATGCTTTTATTTTCTGTATGGATATTTTTCTACTCCTTATTTTATTTTATTTTCTCTTAAGACCTATTTGGAGACTCGAATGTGATCTATTACCGTTGCTCATTTTAAAATGAAATTCACTTTTCAATGTTTTTAGAAGGGAGAAATAAGGCAGAACAGGTTTTCTAGCTTCGCAGCTGTAGAATTCCCACTACCTTTTACAATTTAAGATTGCTTTACTGTTCGTTCTTTCTCAATTTTATGAGGGCCATTTCTTTATTTTATTTATTTTTTTCTTTCTAGGCCCAATTTGCTTTTCAGTTCAATTTGGAATTTATTCCATGCAGTTACTTTTCATTGTGGTTTTATTTTGCTTGGAAGGGAATACTCATTTGTTGAGAGTCTAAATAGTCAAAACCTCTCTAGCATGAAAAAGTTTCCTCTAAATGCAGACCCATTTTACATACCCACAAGTTCGATCATAAGAGCTCTCTGCAAGTTTTGGCTGCTCTTTGCATATGCGCCTGCTATACCTGAGGGGAGTAACTGCTTGGAATGCTGGACCTCTCCTGTTCTCAGAGCCATCAGAAGCCCACTTATTTTCATTCTTCTCTCTCCTACATAAATATATAGGTCTTGCAACAGATAATGATTTCTCTCCATGTACTTACTCATCTTTGGGGATTCGTGGCATTTTTTTTTTTTTTTTTTTTTTCAGTAGCTCAGCTAAGCTGGAGAAAGTAGCTGAGTAAAACAATGCGTCAGAATGAAAATAACACTTTGGTCACTTCTGATAGTATGAGCAAGAGACTAAACTGAGGTAACTGCCAACTACCTCTTCAATATCACTTTCCCCAGTAAATTGGAGTTCTGGTTGAGGGTCAGGTGGATTACAGCAGACCTGAGGGTCATCTCACTGCCAAGGGAGCCCTGAACAAAATGATCCTGCCCTTTAATGGACCCAGGGACTAGGGAAAGGCCAAGAGGGCAAGGCTAGAAGCGGAAAAATATTGAGTACTGAGTCTGAGTAGTGAGAAGTGTCTTCAAAATCCCTTATCACCCTCCACTCCCCTCCCCCCATCTCTGTAAGGAGATCTTGGCAGAGGCTCTGAGGAAGGCCTCTGGGAGAGGCTCCAAATACATGACTACTGAATGGAGGTACCTGGACTAGAAATGCAGATTTCCTTAAGAGCATGGCTGCCCTGGGGGCTTGAGTCCTTAACTACAACTCCATTCAGAGACTGCAGTGCCCTGGCCGTGCACCAAATCTGATGTGGGGAGGGCAGCTTTCCCCCATGAGGCCTGCCAGGTAAAGCCCTTGTAATTTTCAGTGGATGAGCCTTTAAAAACCACACACATAGATTTTTTGACCAGGAGCTGAACTCAACCTTGTTACGTGTATTTGTTGTATATGTTGTATTTGGATTTTTTGATTTTACCATCTTAATTGTTCTGTCTGCTTTTATAAAAATATTTATGGAAATCAAAAATCCATACAGCCACCACCATCTACCCAGAATACTCTCTACATATATTTAAAGCAATGTGACACCATATTTTATATTGTTTTGTACTCATTAACATTTATTCAAATATCTACTCTTCCTGTTTTTCATTATTCTTTCCTTCATTTCCATGTTTCTCTCTGAAGAACTCTTTTTAGTATTTCTTTAATATTGGTCTGATGGCAAAAATTTATCTCAATGTTGTTTTTTCTGTATCTCTCTCTTTCTTCCATTCTCTCTTTCCTTATCTCTCTCTCTCTCTCTCTCTCTCTCTCTCTCTCTCTCTCTCTTTCCTTTTCCCCTGGCTTCACTTTTGAACATTATTTTCAAAAGATATAAAAACTAAATAAGTGATTATTTTCTTTCAGTACCTTAAAGATACCAAAGAAATTGCTACAAGAAATAATAATGATATTTTCTAAAATTTGAACAGTCCTGATAACATACTAGTTGAAATTTTATCACCATATGTGAGCAAAATTATCTTATGTTCCTTCCATGATATTGAAAATATTTATAGGTTCTAGACTTTGAATAATACTATGATATTCTTTCTTTAACCACTGATAATTAAAATGAAACTAAAAAATTACTCATGTAGATTTAGTTGACATAATGGTTACTGGTTTTTTTTAAACTATATATTTTATTATTCACCTTTTATCTTATTTATTAAAACAAAAGCAAAAGTTGTTTATAACAGAAACATGTTTTCCCTTTAGCAACTTATAAGACAGTCTTATAAAAACTTGATAGAGTTGGTAAGTAAGCCCCTACGGGTTGAGAGGAATAGCTTGCTCAAGAAAGAACTGTGAGGAAAGAAAAGTCAGAAGTGGATAAAAATACACAGAGGTACTCAGTGGCAGTGAGTGATTATACTAAAGAGGCAAGGAAAGGTAATTCTAGAAAGACAAGAGCAACATCTGGTTTGCTCATTGTTGTATCCCTGTCTCCTAAGCTAGTGCGTGGTGCTGAATAAATATTCATTGAGATAAAGCTATGTAATTTTTTCCCATGGTTTGGACCGAAATGGTGACTGTAAATGGAAAGAAATCATTTAATCATCCATTTATCCTCAACTCTGCTTTGAATGCCTACCACAAAGGGAATAAAATATTGTGCTACTTCCATTCAGCTATTAAATATGAAATGTCCAATTTCCTTAAGTACTAAGTTTGTCAGTTGATATCTCTGATATTTCACTTTGACACTTCTTGTTTTATTTTTATTGTGAAGGTACATCCTCAGTCTTTCAAATATACATTTTGGCTTGTGATTATCTTTGAAAAAATTTTTAGAACAATTTTTGTAAAACCATGGGTAAGTCAAAAATTCATGTTATTTTTGAATATGAGTTCTGTCGTGGAACCAAGGCAGTGCAGACAGCTCATAATATCAACGAAATGTTTGGGAAGGATGTGGCTAATGAACACATAGTACGTTGATGGTTTGAGAAGTTCTGTTCTGGTGATTTTAATCTTGAAAATGAGCCACGTGGGTGACCTGAAACCAAGTTGGATAATGATGAGCTGAAAGCTGTAGTGGAAGCGAATCCGTCTCAACCTACACATGAATTAGCAGCAAGGTTTGACATTACTATTCCAACAATATTGGACCATTTAAAACAAATTGGCAAGGTAAAGAAGCTGGATAGATGGGTTCCGCATGAATTAAATGAGCATCAGAAGAGAAATCGTCTGAAAGCTTGCCTTTCTTTGCTGTCACAACATAAAAACATACCATTTCCACACCATTGTTATGTGTGATGACAAACGGATTCTTTTTTACAATCGCAAGCATTGAGCACAATGGTTGGATAAAGATGAAGTGCTGAAACACAGTCCAAAACTGAATATTCATCAAAAAAAGCTAATGGTGTCTGTTTGGTGGTCCAGTGCTGATATTATCCACCACAGCTTCATGAAACCTGGTCAATCAATTATAGTGGATGTCTATTGTAACTAATTGAAGGAAATGATGAGCAGCTTGGTCAATAGAGACAGGCCGATCCTCTTGCAACACAACACTTGACCACATGTCACACAAACAACGCTGCTCAAACTATGGTGGCTGGACTTAGAAACTCTGTCATCCACTGTATTCACCAGACCTTGCACCAACTGACTTCCATCTCTTCCAGGCTTTGGACCACTTCTTGCAAGGAAAAATATTCAGTTCTCAACAAGCTGTGGAAAACACCTTTTGTGATTTCATTGCCACTCACTCTCCAGGCTTCTTCACTGTTGTCATAAACAAGCTACGATTAAGATGGCAAAACTGTGTCGATAGTTTAGATGCATACTTTGATTAATTGTACTGCTTCTTGTTTAAGATATAATAAACTACACTTTTGATGCAAAATCTGACATTTCATATTTAATGACCTAATATATATATATATATTTATATATAAAATAATATATTATGCCTAATATATATACATAATTATATATATAAATGAAAATAATTATATATTAGAAATATATAAATAATTCAAGGACATTTTTATAAGTTGAAAAGAAAAGCGATGAATAAAGTGGAAAGAGTAACTATGTCAGAAAGTTTTAGGAGACACAGTTTTATGACTTACTTATTAGATTTAGAAAATTTTTAAAAAGTGAGAGAAAAGTATGAAAATCTCTCCAAAGGTGAGCAGCACTGTGAGAAATGTGATTTCAGAAAAGGGCTAAGAAAACGTAAATAAGATGGTTATGTTTCCAATTAAACTTAGATGACTTTTTTATTGTTTTACCTATTATGTAAATTACAGTGAGTTGTATATTTGTTTGGAAAAGGGGGGACAGCAAAAGTAGTTGTGTCAAAGTGGGTTCATTGTTGGTGATTAAGTAGATTAATCTGTCGTGTGATATGACCTCACCCATATGCATACTTATTCCTCATAAGACAAAGCAACTAAACCAGCCCATTTTGCAGATGAGAACAGTCTCACTTATAAGCTAAAGCAAATAAACCTGACACTCACTGGTCCATGGTTCTCTGAATTTTATCCTTTCTTTTGTGACTTTACCCCACTTGGTCTTATAATCTTTGCTATTAATTTAACCTGGTACTCTGATTTGGGATCTTTGTTTTGACTTTGGTTTCATAATTAGATCCCCTTGGTTCTTCACATTCCAACTCTTGACTTCTTGTTGCCAATTCATGTAATGGAGTGCATGTTCGTGTCAGTTCAGTTCACAAACCTCATGTTTAAAATATTTCCGTCAAATCTTTATGGTGACTAGTATGTGAAATAAGCAAGTTATTGCATTTAAAGAGTCCTATATCCAAAGCAAAGTGTTAAACAGAGAAGTGGCTAGTGAATAAAATGGTTAAAGATCCTGAGGTAAGAGTGGGGACGAAAAGGCATCAGGGAGGAAAAAATTCATACACACACACATATGTACACAGATGAACTGGATGAAAGAAGAAAAGGAAATCTTATGCAATTAGTTGGAAAAATATTTAAATGTTAAAGTATACAAATTTGAATTTTGAATTTTGAATTCATGAAAAGTAAAAGCAACCAAATCTTAAATAATTTGTTAAGGAGAGACCCCGCTCATGTCAATGAGACTGGAGGAAAGGCCAAGGGCATGTACTGGTGCTGAGGACATTGTTTCTTGCGAATCTCATCTGTCAGCCTCACAACACCCCTCCAATGAGATGTGTTTTGGGGAGTGAGATATGAACTTCAAATTGTTTCAAGGTAAAAATAGCACAATTGAAAATTAGAAGTGTTTCTAAAAGAGTATCTAATAAATTATTTTATACTTCTAAAAGGAACTAAAGTAACTTTTTCTTGTTGCGCCTGGAAAAAAAAAAAAGGAATTTATCAAAGATCCAAAGTACTCTTCTAACTGAAGTATTACTAGAAAAACAAGTACCACATGTACTCACCATTAAATTGGTACTAATTGATCAACACTAATGTGCACATGTGGGAAGTAACATTCATAGGGTGTTGGGCAGGTGGGAGTGGGGAGGAGGAGATGGGTAAATGCACACCTAATGGGTGCCGTGTGCTCTGCCTGGGGGATGAGCATGCTTGTCGGACGGTGCAAAGGCAATTTATGTAACCAAAGAGTTTGTACCCCCATAATACTCTAACATAAAAAATTAATAAAAATAAAAATAAATAAATATCCAAAGTAAAACCAAGCTATGGGTGACCATGAACTTTTAAGAAAATTAGTACACTCAGCCTGTGCTATTTCCTTTTTATATGAATATCTCTGTAGGTAGATATGTATATGCTATTAGCCTAGCAACATGAAATGGTGGAGGCATAAGATGTAACTATGATACAAACATTTGTTCTAAGATGAATAATCTTTACGTGCACATAATTATTTTTAAATATTTCAGAACACATTTTAAAAATGACTTTGAAACAAAGAATTGATGTGACATAATCACATCCTTAATAGAGTTTTATTTTCTCATATTCCTTTAATTCTCTTACTGAATTGAAACTTAATAGGTTTCTTTTAGAAACCTGATTATTATTATACAATAGTAGTTCTGTAATAAGAAAATTCCTTACAAAATTAAGCAATCATGTCCAAAAGACATTTATTCCTGTTTGTAGGCAATAGTGTTTCATTAGCTCAAATCATCTCAGTATTTTTCACTTTAAGTTAATTAGACTATCACACATTTAAGAAACTGGAAATGTAACAATTTATGGCAACCCATTCTGTTTTGTTTTTCAGCCATAATGTGTTCTCTCAAATGTGAGAGTGCATCTTTTTTTTTTTGAGACAGAGTCTCGCTCTGTTGCCCAGGCTAGAGTGCCGTGGCGTCAGGCTAGCTCACAGCAACCTCAAACTCCTGGGCTCAAGCAATCCTTCTGCCTCAGCCTCCCGAGTGGCTGAGATTACAGGCATGCACCAGCATGCCAGGCTAATTTTTTATGTGTATTTTTAGTTGTCCAGCTAATTTCTTTCTATGTTTTTAGTAGAGACGGGGTCTCACTCTTGCTCAGGCTGGTCTCGAAATTCTGAGTTCAAACAATCCGCCCGCCTCGGCCTCCCAGAGTGCTGGGATTACAGGCAGAGAGTGCATCTTTGGAAGAGAAAAATATATCAAAGTAATTGTTGCTAATTGTTGTCTAGTGTTTCTATTATATAAAAATATAAATATTACAAATCCAGGACCCAAGTGTCTTTGTTTATGTAAGGAACATTTTCAAATAACCCCCAAAATAAAAAGTTATAAAATAAAAGTAAATTCCAAGTTACATTCCAGTCACTATGGGTGTCAATCAATACATGTCAAAGGGATTCTGGACACATAGTCCCAATAATACTTAAACCCTCAGACCTATCCATTTCTCCAACACCTGGAAGTTCCTGGGACTCTTGCCCTCCTGCCTTAGAAGAGTCATTTTTGCCACAACACATTCCGTGACCTTGTCATAAACCAAATCCCAGTTATTCCCATCCCATTTCAAGAGGTACTCACATACAACAGTGCCTCATACCCTAGGATGAACAATCCTAGATAAATACAAGTAAATAAAATATAAAATATAAATGTCTAAAATATTCTTTCAGCCTAGTATAGAATTTTTGATAAATTATTTCCTCTGCAAAAAAAATATGAGTATGGCAATGTGTCAGCTTTCATAATGCGAATCCTATATTTTTGGTCTACTTGAAGAATTTTCAAGACTGATTTCAGTCTTACCATTTTTTAAATCTTTATAATGCTGTCTTTGGATTCTAACTGTAAAACTCCTCTGTAATTAATTGTTTAACACTTCCCTTCTCATCTAGACAGTAATGCCTATGACAGTATGAGCAATCTCTTTCTCATACACCAGAGTCGTTCTGATGGCCAGCAAGTAGCCCGCCCTACATCCATGTCCGTTCTTGGTCTCTTTATGGATTCTGTAGAA
>RJWJ010041814.1:0-13326 GCA_004363605.1 Indri indri | reverse complement strand
AAAGATCACTGTCAGCAGATGAAGGAGAAGTCAAGGTCGTCAGATTGCCCAGAGCTGTGTTTTGAGACTCGGATACTACCTCGTCCATCAATCAAATGGTATAAACATTTAAATTGTTTCTACTTGGATTAAATACCAGAGTTACAAAAAGAACTGAGCACAGAGAAAGGAATGTGGCAGAACAGTCCCCTTAAGGCACGGGGAAGATGGTCACACCCCTTCCTGCCTCTTCCAGGACAGCATTTCCAGGCCAGCTTAGGTCGGAGTCCCCACTCTGTGACATCGAGGTCTCAGCCTGCCTGGGGGTCCCCGTCCTCATCCGTGAGTAGGGGCCAGCAACCCTGAGCGTGAGCACGGCGTGAGGCATTGCGACTTAAGTCTCAATGTCGACTATGACTTCTACTCTTCATCGGGCTTCTTTTTTTAAACCAAATTTTATACACTTTTTCATAATCTATTTTCTATTTTAAAAACATTACTTTGATGTAAACACACATTCCTTTCAATTTTTTACAAAGTGGTAACCTCACGGCTAATCCTTTTTCCCAGTAAAAATTAGTCTCTGCAACCTGAATTAAAGTAAAATTATAATAAAGACATAAAAATACAGATATTATAAAATAAACATAAATATATAATATGAAAATAATTAGAGAAATAAATATGAGAATAAATTACAATATAGAAAATAAACAAAATAGTTCAGCTCGGGGTCAGAAATTCGCTATACCCCATCTCTAATCAGCTGGGAATTAAACGACTGAATGCCCACCCGTGTCTGACACGGCCACGTAGCCAAGCCCCAGTCTGGGTGAACAGTGAAACACCCACGATGCCACATCAGTGACAGGTGACATGGAGGAGTGGGGGACACTGCGTGGACTGAATTGCACCCCCACAAAATTCCCATGTTGAAGCTCTGATGATAAGGAAGACCCCCATCTATTACTTGGCACATCAGCCACCTGAGACCCCCACCCCTCACGGAAGACCCGCATCAGCGTAACACTAAACCTATTACCTGGAGCATCAACTACCCCATTACCTGGTGCATCAACATAATTATTAACCTATTACCTGACACATCAACTAACCTATTACCCGGCAGGCATTGGCCACCTGATATCCCACCCCTCGGACCACCCCAACTTAATAAAATTGGGAAAAATTGGGTAGACGGGGCTCAGAATTCAGTGGCGAGACCCCTCTGAGCCCGCTGGCGAATAAACTTTGATTCTCCGACCCTCCGTGTGCTGCTCGGTTTGTCCTCGGGACCACCCGCTGTAACACTCACTGTAACACCAACACCCCAAAGTGACTGTAATTGGAGACAGGGCCTTTAAGGAGGCAATTATGGTTAAATCGGGTCATAAGGGTGGGACCCTAGTTCAACGCAACTGGCGTCCTCACACAAAGGGGGAGAGACGCACCAGAGATGTGCACGCACAGGGGAAAGACCAGGTGAGGACACTGTGAGAAGGCACCATCTGCAAGCCACAGACGGAGGCCTCAGAAGAAACCAACCTGCCAAGACCTTGATCTTGGACTTTCAGCCTCCAGAACTGTGAGAAAACACACTTCTGTTGTTTGAGCCCCCATCTGTATTATTGGTGATGGCTGCCTGAGCCAACTGGCACAGACACCACACCCTTCCGCTGCCCACAGCACCCCCTGCCAATCAGCCTGCCACTCCACGGATCTCTGCCCTGCAGGACCTGCAAGGGGGAGCCCACGGGAACCGCCGGGCTTGCGACAGCAACAGTAGAGTCCACGGGCCAGCAGGGTCCATGGGCCGGCAGGGTCCATGGGCCGGCACTGCCCACAGCACGACTGGGCTACAGAGGCCACACTCAGCCCAGCAACTTCTCCTGCCCGTAGCCGGCCCTCATGTCACTCTGTCACTGACCGAACTCCCCCCGCCCAAAAAAAGTATCTCATTTCCACTAAGACTCAAAAGGCAACACCATCCTCTGGCATTTTCCCAGCTGTCCGTGTATTTCATTTCCATCCTTCATATCAGCAAGAAGTCATTCAAAATCTTACAGTTTGCACATGGTAGATATCTGCACATCTTAAAGACCGGCATCTGTGTCAAAAGTCACCACCGAATGCATCACATTCTCTTTTGAAAACTGCAAAATGTCTGGCTCAACAATAACCAGACTTTTTCATGCAGAATTACAAGGAAAGACTGGACTTGGGCAGATGCACAAAATGAAACCCATGACTCCCGATGAACGCTGCACCGTTGACAGAACAGCCCGTGTCCCGTCCCCACCAGCATGGGCCGGCACCGTTCTGGCCCACCCAGTACCTACACCCCTGTCTTTCAGAGAATCTTTTCAATTTTCCTTTGAGGGCCTGTCCCTCTTCTCTCTGCTACCATCCTGATGGGACTGTCAATCTAAGTGACCTGCCCCTCCCCCAGCCAAGAGGTGACAGAATATGAGCCATCAGACACTATCCAGGGAACCCAAGTGGTGCCCTGAAGACAGGAGCAACTTCTGCCTGTGCCCTGTACCCCTGGGTTCAGTCTGCCCCAACACCTCCACGCTCAAAGCCACCGCCACATCCTTCTGGTGAATTCCGTGTCTGCTGGAGTTAGCCAAAACGGGATTCTAAAGTTTTCAACAAAGGACCCAAACAGTCAACCAACAACAGACCCCAGCTTGAATGGCAAACAAATTCTGACAGTTCTAAAAGGTAAAGACCACCTGCTTGTGGCAAAGATCACCTAAACTGAAGGACATTTTTAGTGTCTCAAATTCTGATGGTAATTTCCAAAAAAAAAAGATTCCCAAGATGGTGGCCAAGGCAATCTCAATGGCCAATCAAATGGCCTCGCCAGCTGATTGTCAGGGTTGTGGGCCTCTTCTCTGGGATATGAGTCCTTGAATATCTGCATTAAATATCTGGCATATTCCTTGTTGCTACACACAGACACATTCAACGGAAGATGCCTTCAAGGCCAGAGCTCTCGGCCACCCGCTCTCACACAGTAAAGCTCCATGGAACTCACACCACACGTCCAGTCCTGGATGAGATACTGGGTCTGGTTTACAACCACAGTCCCTGAGCACTCAGACCACATGCTGGGGAGAGACGTGGGAGTCCACAGTTAGTGCAAAGTGCACAGGGCCAAAGGCCCACCCTGGCACCACCAGGAGCCATTGGAATGGCCTCAGGGAAGCACTGAGGTGTCAGCTGGATTAAGAGAAGCAGCAGGACTCAGCCCGCCAGGAGCCCACGAAGGAGCCCACGACGGAGCCCCCGGCAGATGAGGGGCCTGCCAGGAACCCTGGGTCAGTGATGCCTGTTGCCCCCCCCCGCAGCCAAGGAACCCACAGGCGGGCAAGACCAGGCTGCAGAGCTGCAGGCCCATCGCCAGGGGCTATGGAGCTAAAAGAAACAACTCCATTTCCATTTCTTTATCTACTCCATGACTCATGCTAAAAAGGCTCAGGGGTAAGATGGAGAAATTTCAACTTCATTCTGAAAGACCTAGTGAGCTATTTAAAGGCTTAAGCAGGGTGAGGCCTGGCCAGATTTATGTTTTGGAATCCACTTATGGGTTAACCAAGCTGTCAAACACAAATTGCCACATCAGTGTTCTCCAAGTGGAGACGTCCGTGTGTGTGTGTGTGTGTGTGTGTGTGTGTGCGCGCGCGCGCGCCACGCTGGCACACACCAAGGTGAGACTCAGGGTCACCTGCACTTCATCCCATAAACGCATTTAGGAAGCACCTGACTCAAAGATACAGGGGAGATGCACAACCTAGGATGCTCATCGTAAAACATCTCGACAGGATCCTAGAGGTTATCAAACTGTTAAAACTTGAAAAGCTACAAAATCATCATTTATGTGAAGCGCTCAACCATTCCCAAGAAGGTTGAGCGTGGGGTAGGGGAGGGGGCTGTGTCTTGTTGGGTATTTTGGTTTTTTAATTAAGAAAAGCTCGAAGAGGGATCCAGACTCACGGGTGTCGTGACAACAGATCAGTTTCGACACTTCTCGACCCTGCTGGGCAGACGGCTGGGGGGTCGTCTCTGTACCAGCCAGGACTGTGCCCACGGGAATCGCCTGGGTTCCGGGACTCAGTTCACTCTCTGCTCCTCATGCCACGACACCTGGATCAGGAGACCCTAGACCAGCAGTTCCCCAAATCAACATCAGCACCGAGGGACTTATCAGAAGGCAAGCCCTCAGGCCCCAGCTGGGACCCACCAAATACAACTTCTGGGGGTGGGGCCCAGAGATCTGTGTGTTAACATACCCTCCGGGTGACCCAGAGGCAGGCTGGAGTCTGAGAACCACTGATCTCAAACCTTTAAGGCCACCTGGTATCAAGAAAAAGCTAACGAAGTCACATTTGAACTAGAAAAGCAAAAAGGCGCCCAATAAACAGCAAACTAGATTTTCTGAAAAGGGACCAGAATTGACACAAAGTGAAGTGAGCAATAACCTTGACCAGAACGAGGCGTGCTCAACTCTGAACAATCGCTGCCATCCGCCAGCAGAGGGGCCCTGGCCAGCCAGGAGCCCTGCACACTTATTAACAGCACCGCGTGCTTTTTGATACCATCCAAAGCACTTAGAAGAATAACATTTTCACTCCTGTATCTCAACAATTTCCTGGAGAGGAAGGAAGAGGGCAGGTTCTCCGGCCGGCGCAAAGGTCACTCGGCCTGCAGGGTAAGGAGCCGCTGAGCAGGGGCTGGCAGGACGGGAAGACCGGCAAGGGCGTCATCTACATCCAATTCGGAAGTCTCTGGTTCAGCCGTGCACACTACGGTGAGTCCTAACAGGGAAACTGAGGCAGGAGTGGGGGAGAAAGTGTATGAATTATTTTCTTAATCTTTCCTTTCCTTTCTTTTTTTAATTAAAACCAGCCTAGCCTGTTCTAGATTTTCCTATGTCAACAAAACCAGCATTCCCCATCCTTGGTATTCTCTCTCACCGCCACCCAAAAATAAAAACCCAGGTACCCGAACTCCCAACCGAGATACAAGTCAGCTCCCCAGCATTTCGCTGATGCGGAGTCGGGTCGAGAAGTGGCCCCTGATGTGGATGGGGACACTGACTGCCACCCCACACTCACACGCACACACATATCCTCGACCCCACTGTGAGCACTTCTATGGAAAGCTTTGCAGGAACAAAATCCACAATTTGGGGAAATTATATAGGGCTTTTCACCCCACCCTGTAAGTTCTGAACTTACTGCCAGGGGAACTCTCTTGAATGCGGGGTTGTCAAAAAGATTTATATATAAAAGTTTCCAGGAGGTTTTCTCTTGGCCAGAGAACAAGTAAATAATTTCCCTGAGCCACGCGAAGGTTAATAATCAAAGAAGTTTGTTAAGAACTGCCCTGAGCTCAGGCTGCCAGGCAGTTAGTCATAAAGAGCTGGTGGAATTTGCCTACTCGGGCCGCTGGAGGAGAGAGAGGGAAGAGGTCACATCCCCACTGAGGAGGAGCCAGTTTCCTAGAGAACTTGGGCGAGACAGAGCTGATGAGCCCCATGTAGCCCCTGGCACCCCCTCCCTGAGGGTAACGGGGCATCCTTGCTCACCGAGAAGGGCCCAGTCCCCCTGGACACCCAGGCAGACACACCTCCTAGATAATTCCACCAGTTCCCCCGGAAACAGAAGGCATGCCAGAGAAGCCCTCGGTGAGCACAGAGCTCTGGGCTGCAGAATGGAGGCTGGGGGGACTGCAGAGCCCATCTGACCGGGACCCCTCAGCCTCTGCATGGCCGAGATTCAGCGCTGCCCTGGGCACTGCAGGACGGTAGCAGCATCCCTGGCCGCCACCCACCAGACGCCAGTAACCACCACCCCACCTCCCTCAAAGCTGAAACAAACGAGAAATTTTCTCCAGACATGGCCAAATGTCCTTTGAGGGACAACAGTGATTGCGCTCCCTTCAAACCCACTTTGTTGAAAACCACCGATTTTGGCCAAGCACCTGGATTTACAGACAGGGAAACTGAGGCCAGGGGTCACACTGAGAGGCGCACTGGCTCCTCTCCCTTGGGCTCTGCAACCCTGAGATGGTCTTCAGTCTGTACCTCTTCCCCTCCTCAGCCTCACCTCTACGGCCCCCCACACTGCTCCCCCATTAGTACAAGACACCTCACAACCCAGGAAACACACAACAAACCCTTTTCTCAAGGACAGGTGCCACCCGCTCCCAAGCAGCCTCTGCCAAAAGCCTGCTGAACTAAAACCCAAAGTAGAGACTCTCACACATTGCCGCTGGGAGTGTAAAATCAAACAACTGATTTGGGGAACAGTTCTGCAGTTTTTTAAAAAGTTAAATATACACCTATCACATTTCCAGGCCACTCCACTCCTAGGTGTCTACCTGAGAGAAATGCAAGCTGGTGTCTGTACAAAGACTTGTATGTGGTTGTTCACAGCAACTTTACTTGTAAAAGCCCCAAACTGGAAACAACCCCACCAATATCTATCAACAGGATAGACAAACTGTTCCACAGACGGTAAATCCAACAATGGAATATTACTCAGCAATGAAAAAGAACAACCTTTCTGATAGAGACACAACTTAGATGAAATCTCCAAACCATGATGGTGAGGGAAAGAAGCCAGACAAAGGGTCCTTTACTGCACGATCTCATGTTACTTAATTCTGGAAAATGCAAGCCAATCCACAGCAAGAGGCAACAGACCAGTGCAACCAGACAGGGGCAGAAGAGGTTGCAAAGGGTCACCAGGATGTGTTGGGGGGTGATGGGCACAGTCCGTGCCTTGATCATGGTTTCACGGGTATACACATCCATCAAACCTCATCAAATTATAAACTTTCCATAGTTACAGTTTACCTTATATAAACCATACCTCTTAAAAGTTGCAGGGAAAAAAATCAAATGAGTGTAGAAAGAGCACTGCAACTATAAAAATCACCAACAATTTAGATGGTAACTGCTGGTAATCGTTCGCATCACAGGAGCTCACACCACCTTCCAGGCAAATCCTGCTTCAAGCAGGCGAGGTGAGGACTGCTCCAGGTGGGCAGTCCCTGCACTGCTAAGATGCCAGCGAGTGAGGATAAGGTAGCGCAGCCACCACCTCCCGTTCCCACGAACACAGTGCACGGTTTGAGGGCACACTCGGCGTCAGGACCATGCACAGGGATTCTGCCACCCCCATCCCTGCCACCGTCCTCCGTGTGACCTCAGGCAAATCACTTGGAGTCTCAGAGCATCAGTTTCTCCCTATTATGCTAATTATAGCATGGGGGAAAGTAACTTCTACTTATATGAGTAAAGAATTAACTGCTTGCTAGCATCTCCATTATTAAAATGTCACAGAATTTGTGTGGCTTAAATTTCAGAGCTATATTTTCAGCCAGCTAGGATTAAAGGTGTTGCAGATTTTTCAAACTGAGGTTAATTTTCAAAGTCACATTGTCTGGAAATCCTCCCTCCTCCCAGGCAGCGAACCTGCAACTGCAGGCAGCCAGCGTGCCCCCAGCCGTGGCCTCGTGCCATCCAAACCACGGTCAGCACCCCAGCCGCCACCAACCCTCGGCAATGGGATAAAAGGGAACCAATAGCTGTTCCTTTCTTTATAACCTCGCTGAGTAAAAGACTGAGTGTGAATGTGAGTTTCAAGACACAAAATGAAATCCACAGGAGAGCTGCACACGGCAGAGAGAATTCTCCAAGAACTCTGCAGACTCTCGTGCTGATCCAAGAGGCTTCCTTTTCTGCTTTCTGAAAACATCAAAACAGTAAGTGGCTAATGTCTGTGAGTCCTGAGTTCAAATCCTGACTCAACCACCGGTAAGTGGCTCCTGACCTGCAAAACAGGAGTTTACCACCGCTGCCCTGGGGTGACCAGGATGATAAAATGACACAAAGTGTGCCCAGCCCTTAACACGGGATCCTACAACCAGCAGACACTCAATAAACGGTAGATGCTATTATGGATTTTATCAAAAGCAGGGAGGGGAGAGACCAAAAGGATGGTTCATGAAGTGTTTAACAGAAATTTCTGGAATCTGGAGCAGGAGCAGCTGTCAGAGATGCCCGCAGGCAATGGTGTGATTTACAAGGCAAAACCACAGGGGCTGCTGGGACGGAGCTGTTCTCCAGTGCAGCGGGCGCCCCAGACTCCCGGCCAGCAGTCCCCACCCGTCACCGCCGGGCTCGTGCTAGCTTTCCACTTACCCTCCTCAGTGTGCGTGTACTCTCCTCCTAAACACGAATCTGAAACTAAAATCTGAACGGAAGCACAGGGGAGCAGAGGGGTAGGTGGACAACTCCTTAGTGGCTCAGCATCAGCCACTGGGCCCAGCACACAGGACACTTGGCAGCTGTCCCTCTATCGATAACAAGACTGTTTCCGAGCAGTTGCTTCATTCAGAGCTACCCAGGTACAGCAGCTCAGCATTAAAAAAAAAAAAAAAAACAGATCAGTAATGTCACAAAGCATCCCCCAAGGAAAGGGCAGGAAGTTTCAGGGAAGGGTCGCTCCAGCACGAGTGTGGCCCGCTGTCCTCAGGGATTCAGGGAGAAAGAACGGCCAGCGGCCACTCCAAGTCCAGCTTCCTCCAAGCTCTGGAGAAGGGCTGCAGTCCTGCTAGAGAGCAGCCGAAGGGTTGGAGGAAAACAGCAAGCACCATACCTGGCATACCCGGCAGGGAGGCCGCGCGCACTGTTCTGTCCCTGTCGTTTCCCTTGCCCACCCACCCCAGCCCTCACCTCCTCTCACTTCCGTAAACTGTCCAAAGGAAAGAAGATCAGCACGGATTCTGGTTGAAGAAAACAGAAACATGCTAGGCTTTGAGTCCCAGTGGCCCTGCTCACATAAATAGTTTCTGGAGGTTCCTAACCAAGAATGTTCCCAGTGACATCATATTGTCAAACCAAGAGAGAAAATCCTGGTCAAATAAACTCAAGTTTCTAAGTAAAATTCAAGTTTTTATGTCCAGAATGCCCCAAAAAGACAATAGCATAGTCATCATGGTTTCAGTCAAATTTTTTAAAATAATGGAACCGAAGATTTTAAAAAAAAAAAAAAAACCCAGTATCTGAATCTAATGGGTTATGTAACAAGAGCCAAGGTAACAGTAACCATGGAAAATGGATCTTCTAAACACAAGTTGCTGAAAAAGTTCACTGCAATCAGCTTTGCATGGTGTCTTCCTACAGACTTCTTGGGGAGGGACTGTGTTAAAAGTCACCGTGAATCCACATGTGGTTGCAGCAGGATGGAGAATTTTGCCCTCTAACGCTAGAAGGTACAAACCCCAACCAAGATGGGCCGAGCATTTCTTCACGTGCTAACAAGCATCTGCCAAGACTTCGGGGGCAGGCTCTAGGGAAAAAATTGAGAACAAGAAAGACATGCCCCCTCATGGGGAAAAGACATCCTACACGTGCACACATGTGATTATCAACACGGTAAGTTTCTCTGGGGGACTGGGTGGGGAATGAATGAGAATGAACAGGGATCTGGCTAGGTGGGGTGGCCAATGCCCAGGAGCCCTCCCAGGGGAAGAACAGGAAAACTTTTACAACTTGGAGAAAGCCAGGACATAAGGAGAACTTCGGTTGCCTATCGCTGAAATTACCTGACGACATGCAAGTCATCCGATGACTCCTTCTACCATGAGTATGCACGACCGAGGCCGGACACTTTTTATTAATATAAAGTGAACTGTAGGAATGAAAGAATCCTGCCCCAAAAGCAGATGACCGTGATCAAAATTAAGCTTTTCTCACCTTGGGGAGGGCAGTCAAGTGTGTGAAAGGGAGAGGACAGGGTGGGGAGAGGAAGACACTCTGAGGCAGGACCTGTTAGAAACAGATGGAACCGTAACTGCAATTAGAGGTGACAACTGAAAGGGATTTTCCCATAGATGCCCCTCAGCTAAAAAGCCTGCTTGGACTTTGAAGAGATAATCATGACAAAATGCAAATTAAAAGCCCTGACTTTGGCTAAAGATTTTAGACCCACAAGCTCATTCAAATAAATGTGCTGCTGAAGCAAGGGCCGGGCTGCGGGGAACAGGGTCCCACTGGCCCATGGCGGGCCCACAGCCGGAGGTCCCCGAGATGGCTCTGACAGCGGCACAGAGCGTGGCAAAGACATGCAAGATGCTGCTGCCAATTAAGTCCTCCCCACCCCCCAAGAAAGGCTGTCTGGTCACGGACCAGCGCTGGCCAGGATGGGGAGAGCTGTAGGGGCAGGTGAGGGACTATCAGCCTGCGGTGAGGCCATCACAGTTCAAGGGCAACCCAGGAGACGTGCCCCACTTGGGCCCCGTCTGTGTCAGGCATGGATACAGGAACTTGGGCCTCACCAGGTTCCATAATTAAGCCTGTAGTCACAACTGCAGACACTAGAGTCCAGCAACAGCTGTGGAGGCCGATGCTCTAAAACTCATGAACCGCAGACACGACTGGGAGCTGAATTAGACTCCAGGGTCTGCCTCACAGGCCCATCCACGCCATACACATACACATACACAACGGAGATTCACTGATGACACAGACGGTCCTCGACTTACAATTTTTTTATTTTTTCGTCTTTACCTTGGTGGAAAAGCAATGAGCACTCAGCAGAAACCGTACTTCCACTACCTATACGACCCTTCTGTTTTTTACGTTCAGCGTAGTAGTCCAAGAATTACATGATATTCATCACTTTATTATAAAATAGGCTTTGTGTGAGATGCTTTTGCCCACCTGTAGACTAACCTAAGCGTTCCGAGCCCATTTAAGGTAGGCTAGGCTAAGCTGTGACGTCCAGCAGGTTAGGGGTATTAAATCCACTTTCGACTTACGATACTGTCAATTACAAAGGGTTAATAGGACACAGCCTCGTTGTGAGTCAAGGAGCATCTGCATATGCAGCATCTGCCACGTGTTCACTGCAACGATAACGTACACACACCCTCACCAGGGTCACACCCGTTTTTACCATCCATGGTTATGTCTGGGCAGGACCAGCGTGCTACAGAGATGCTGGCAACGATCGTCTGGGAATTTCCTCCTGGAGACCCATTCACGTGCTCGGGTGCTGTGGCGTGGCCTTCAATTGTGTGCACATAACACAAGACACACAGTACCAGAACAGCCACACACTGCACAAATGACAAACACACAATGTGCTTCCTTCCTCTTATGAATATCACTCTGCTGAGTGGAATCTCACTCTCTAATGGTGTGTGTTGGGGGAAAGAGGACTGTGAGTGAAATAACTTAATAAAATACACTGGGGCAATCTGGCCTCTGTTGACCTTGACTGCTACTCTCCTCCTTGAGCAGACCAGGTGAGTTTGGTCCTGAGTTCAGGAACTCAGGAGTAATGGATGGAGTAGTGGCAGTCATTTTAGAGTCAGGAGGACCCCTGAGACCAAAGTTCAACCCTACAAATTCTAGACTAAAATTGAGGCCCAAAGGGACAAGCACCTTCCCCAAGGGTCCTGGGGCAAGTCAGTGAGGCAGGAACCTGTCTCAAATCCCAAGCCGGGGTTTTCTGTCCCTACAGGACACACAGTCAGCAAGGCTGCGATCCTACCTGACATCGCTCTGCTTCCAGAAATCAGTCACAGCATGACATGAAAATATCTAGGTTCCATATCAATACATGTTTCCTGAAAACAAAGTCCTGGAACACAGGGCTTTGTGCCCCCAACTCCAAAACCACTAACGCCCAAGTGAGGGGCTGCCCTCCCAAACACATGCACACTCAGGGCTATAAAAATCAAGTCAGACATTTCCCTTTGAGTTTTCTTTTGAACTGTATGAAGATTAACAGACAAACAGCTGTCCTTCCAAAGCGCAAGTTAAACCCTCATCTCCTACAGAATGAGATGCGGTGGCATTCGACACACACTAAACGAGCACCTTGTCCCCACTCTGCTCACACTGCATCTGGAATTGGACACTACAACACCTTGAACTGCACCGTCTCTAGAAACCCTTTGAATTCCAAGCCAAAACTGGATCAGCCTTAGAGAATTTTGCATTTTATTGAAAATGCTAGTTCGATTATCCTCTGGATGGACAGGGAGATATACCACACACTGACATGCAGACTCAAAGCGGTAGGTACGTAAGAGTTCACTCTACACATTCAATTCTTCAGTATGTTTGAAATTTTTCATCATAAAATTTTGAGGGACAAAGATCCCCTCGAGTTGGATTAACCAGCAAATTTAACCTCTTTTTAGTAGTAAGATTCTTGGATCACACAATTCCCAAAGCACAGGCGAGTGGCACATGACCCCCGGGGCCAGCCCAGATGCGAGTGCTGGGAAAGATGCCTCAAGTTCCACACAGGTGGGTGAGGGCTGCGTTGGCCCAGGTGAGCAGTGCACCCTGAACACACCCAACCAGTGCTAAGCACCCCAACGTTTGTATCAGTGAGTGGAGGAGCCCGATCTTCTCAGATGAATAAGACTGCATCGCTCTGAGATTCTTTAATCTCCAACAGGCGACCTGCGAATTGAAAAACCTGAGGTGCATCACGACGGCCTGCATTCCATCAGAAGTAGTGGAAGTTGGGATTCTAGAAGAACACGTCGGCTCCATTGTCTCAGTCGAAATTCTGAACTGCTTTTAGGAAAAGTGGCACTGGCACTATGTCCGAGCCCAGCTCACCCTGCAGGCAGGTGGACGTGGACACAAAGACACACATGGAGATGCACAGAACGCAAATGCCCACGGTCCCAGCACCACTGCAGATCCTCCTGGCAAGCCGGAAGCCTGGGAAAGAGTGCAGGGTTTGGGGAGTTCGGGGGAGAAAAAAAAAACTGTCTAGATTTAGACTATGGGCAGAAAGTAATATACTGCATAATTTTTTATTCCCCAGCATAAGATGACCAGAAAGATAAGTACAGAGAATCCTGGGTGAAACTCAAATTTCTAAGTGGAAAAATGAAAACTGACTCTTTTTTTGCATGAAGACAGTGGCCTTTCCTTGGACAGAGCTGAGTTTTCCAAGCCCTCCCTCAGAGGCAAGGTGGCATGGTGCCTGTCAAGACCCCACGATGACATAAGCTTCCCACCTTCTGGTGCTCAAAGAGGGCTTCCTCGAGGAGCCCCCTGGGCCTCTTTACTGCCCACCCCCTGCCGCTCTCCTAGCCCACTACGCACCCGGCCCGAAGTGTGCACTTGCCCTATCCTTGCAGAGCAAAGCCTGTTCACTGCTGCAGTCCCGCACCTGGTTCAACGATTCTGTGGATTAAAGCCATTATGTGAAAATATACACACACCTACCAGATGGCTACGGAGACACACACATCGATCACGCATTATGTAGCACGCGCTCTGCACTGCTCTGAAAGGGG
>RJWJ010041813.1:0-13331 GCA_004363605.1 Indri indri | reverse complement strand
TTTTTTTTTTTTTTTTTTTTTTTTTTTGAGACAGAGTCTCACTCTCTTGCCTGGGGCGAGTGCCGTGGCGTCAGCCTAGCTCACAGCAACCTCAAACTCCTGGGCTCAAGCAATCCTACTGTCTCAGCCTCCCGAGTAGCTGGGACTACAGGCATGCGCCACCATGCCCGGCTAATTTTTTCTATATATATTTTTACCTTTCCGATTAATTTCTTTCTATTTTTGGTAGAGACGGGGTCTCGCTCTTGCTCAGGCTGGTCTCGAACTCCTGAGCTCAGAACGATCCGCCCGCCTCGGCCTCCCAGAGTGCTAGGATTACAGGCGTGAGCCACCGCGCCCGGCCTACATTTCATTTTTTAAGAAGGAGGTGTTACTCCAGTAGCAACAAGCACGTCTCATGCCTAGATCTTGGTTTCTAACACTGTTCTGCAATGAAAGAAACTGGGCTCCTTGGAGAAATCGCTAACTCTAGGACTGGGGCAAGAAATACACACAACGAGCCTGGAGTGCTCTGTAGGGTCACAAAGTAAGGACATGCTAAAAAACAAAAAACGAAAACACCACACAACAATGAGAGTATAGCAAGTCAAAGGGACACAGGAACCAACTGAAAAAGCTCCCAATATGGCCAAAGCCAGATTCACGTGAGCAAAAAAGTTAAAGTAATACTGGATTATAACCCAACGTGTAAAATACATATCCGAGTCAAAATTGATAAAAAAAAAAATCAATGATTGAATACGTTAATAAATAGGGAGCAGAGACAAATCTCCCTTGCAGAATTCCAAATAATTTATGTAGGTCCTTTGCTGTCAAGGAGGTAGCGCATAAACCCCCCGCCAAACTCCTTTCCTGTGGCTGTGCAGAGTGACTTCCTTTCAGAGAACGTATACGTAAAAGGAGAAAGAAGAGCAACTTTACAAAATGGAAAACTAGACAAACAGGTGATCAAGGTTAACATGAACAGTGATAAATCACGTTGAGAGTATGTATGACACTTTACCCTTTGAGGTTTTTCCTCCAAAAAATACATAACCCCTTGGGCTCGGTGCGGTGGCTCAGGCCTGCAATCCCAGCACTTTGGCAGAAGGATCGCTTGAGGCCAGGAATGCAAGACCAGCCTGGGTAGCAAGATCCTGTCTCTACAAAAAAGAAAAAAAATTAGCCAGGCATGGTGGCGAGCACTTGTAGTCCCAGCGACTGGGGAGGCTGAGGCAGGAGGATCACTTGAGCCCAGGAGTTTGAGGCTGCAGTGAGCTGTGATTGCACCACTGCATTCTAACCCAGGCAACAGAGCAAGACCCTGTCTCCAAAAGAAAAAAAAAAAAAACAACCAAAACCCAAAAAACCCCACGTAGCCCCAGTCTAATTATGAGAAAAACATCAGATAAATTCCAGTTCAGGGGCATCCTGTAACTGATCGGTACTCTTCAAAACTATTAAGGTCATCATAAAAACAAGGAAAGTCTGAGAAACTGCCACAGCTAAGAAGAGCCTAAGGAGACAAGGTCACTGCTTATTTGTCAACAAAAATGTTTGACAACATAAAAGTAATACGGTGTCCTGGAAGGGATCCTGGAACAGTAAAAGACATTAGGTAAAACTAAGACAATCTGAATAAACTATGGACTCGGGCCGGGCGCGGTGGCTCACACCTGTAATGCTAGCACTCTGGGAGGCCGAGGCGGGCAGATCGTTTGAGCTCAGGAGTTCAAAACCAGCCTGAGCAAGAGCGAGACCCCGTCTCTACTCAAAAGTAGAAAGAAATTAGTCGGATAACTAAAAATATATAGAAAAAATTAGCCGGGCATGGTGGCACATGCCTGTAGTCCCAGCTACTCGGGAGGCTGAGGCAGGAGGATCGCTTGAGCCCAGGAGTTTGAGGTTGCTGAGTTAGGCTGACACCACGGCACTCACTCTAGCCCAGGCAACAAAAGCGAGACTCTGTCTCAAAATAAATAAATAAATAAATAAACTATGGACTCCAGTTAATACTAGTGGATCAATACTGATGAATTATAACAAATGTACCATCCTAACGTAATAGGGGAAATTGGGTGTGCGGTATAAGGTAACTCTCTGTACTATCTTCCCAACTTTTCTGTAACTCTAAAACTATTCTAAAAAATAAAGTCTGTTACTTAGGGGAAAAGAAAGGTTCTCCCTGAAGTTTGTGAAGCCCCGATTTGCAGTTCGCAAAGCAGGTTACAGGGAAATGTCTCCTCCCCTCCAGGGCCCCATCAGGCCCTCAAGGGCAGATCTACGGGAGCAGCGCTTACCGAACTAAGTCAGGGCAGCTCCTCAAAGGAGGGGTCAAGGTGGCTGCAGCTCAACTCCGGGCTCCTGTCACCAGCACTGGAAGGCTGGGGCTGGGCTGGGCCATGGCTGCCAGGTACTGCAAGTTCTCATCTGGCTTTAGTTTCCAACTGGGGTGAGCTACCAGAGGAGGTGACGTTCTGTAAGGAGACCTTGTCCCCAGACCGCCATCCACACAGAATCATTCTGCCGGGTTGCTTCAGGTCTGGTTCTGTGACTTAGCACGAGCCCTGGGCTCACTGCGCCTGCATTTCCTCATCTGTTCGTGGGATGGGGATAGGAAGTCCTCGCCTTTCAGTGCTGCCCTCACGATCTGACAAGTTCATCAACCTTGGCAAGAGTTTACTTCGTACTTCCTGGCACATAGGAGGTAGTTAACGTTAGCTCTCAGCATCCCCCTGACCCGATTCCTCCAACGGTCTCCAATTAGAAGAGCCCAACTGCTTTTCATTCCTTTATGAAATGGGGTGGTTGCTGTATAAATCAATCACCTGAAGAACACCAATGATCTTGGGGGAGAACTAGTTCAGATTTGCTATTGACCCACTATCAGTATTTGCACTTAAATGATATAATTGTGTTCTTCAAAGTCACCCCTGAATTGATTCCATATGTGAAGAAGGTTATTCATTATACTTATAGCAAACAATTTGTAATAGCAAGAGATTGGAAACAATCTGAATTTCCTTCAAAGAAGAACTGGATGTTAGACTGTTAATACTCGTTAAGTGTTTATATGTGTGTACCACATGTTCCTGTGCTTTATGTTGATATGTATTTATACGTGTGTGTGTGTACACACCCACACCCTTTGGAAGGATTACACAAGAGAGTAGTGACATTGGTGGCCTCTGGGGAGGGACTGGCAGGTAAGAGACATGGGAAGACACTTTTCACTGTAAAGCCTTTTGTATCTTTTGCATTCTGAACGACATGAATGTATTCGTTATGCCCAAAGATGCTTAATATAAGCAGGGAAAAAATGATCCACCCCTGTGGGTCACAGCTGTTGGGGCTGGTTTGGGAGAACTGCCAAGTCACAGGGGTGGGACATTGTGACTCTGGCGTGGCATGGGCTCTGCTCCCAGGGCATGAGTCTGAAGGCCTGCAGCAGCCCAGAGCTGCACATGCATCCCAGGACAAGCTGATGGGGTGATGGGAACAAACACACACAGACAACTCCACAGAGTCCAAAACCACTGTCCAAAGGGGCTACGTTTCAAATCTGCAACCGAGGCAGACAGGGTCGGGGTTAAGGGGCAAGGATCCGGGAGTCAGCTCCCTGAGGTCAAACCCAGTCCTGCCACATGCCAGCCGGGTGAGGTATCAGCAGTTCACTCCCCTCTCGGTGCCTCTGTAAAGAGCAACAGTGACAGAACTTACCTGGCACAGGTGAGCCTTAGGTGGTAAGTGAGCTATACATATTTTTATATTAAATATCTTTGCAGTTCCTATTACACAGCAAGAAATTACCATGGGCTCTTAAATTTAGTAACTGGAACTCTTCCAGTTAACACCGGCAGTTGTTAAAACTGCTCATGAAGTGGAACCAGAGGAAATTACTAGGAAAACAAAAAAGGCTGACGCTCAGCAGGAAAAGTGCACGTGTGTGAGCTCCTCCTGGTGGCAATGACACGAAAGGCAGCCCCCCGAATCTGACATCACCAGTATATGCCATCCTTTCAGGTCAACCAGTCTTAGGAGGGTCTAGCCTCGGCCTTTGCAGGGAGAGGGGTCTACACTGCTCTCTACTGCTGTGCCTCATCCTGGCGTCCAGCCTGTCACACCCCATGCCTGGTGCCTGGGACACTGCCTGACACACAGTAGACTCTAATATGACATAACTGAAAAACTAAAAATAAATGATGAGCAGTTTGGGAAGATGAAGACGTTCCAGAGGTGGAGGGTGGTGATGGGTACACGACAATGTGAGTGAACTCACTGCTACTGAACGGTACAGCTAAAAATGGTTAGAATGGTAAATTTCATCGTATGTGTATTTCCCACAATGAAAGTAAATAAATAAATGGCTGAGGTGCAATCTCCTCTCACTTGTTCTCTCAATTCTCCCTGAGCACTCCTGGGCTGTCGCCTTCACCGGACCCTGTTCTCGAAATATCGAAAGGGCCCCCTTGCGGGTCCTCTCCAGTCTCTGTGCTCCCTTTCCAGCTGGAAGCACCAGGCCCCTGGCTTTGATGCCAGCTGCACCCTGAGCACTGCCCACAGCTGTGAACCTCCAGCCCCGGCGGCCTGCCCAACTTCTCTACCTGGAGCCCTCACGGGCACCTCACCCCCGAGACAGTCAAGTCAGAGCACCCCCTCCTCGACTGCTCCTCCCTCCCACCTCCCATCTCTGCCGGCGGCCCTTCCCCCAGCTCGGGTCTACAGTCTCGGCCGGCCCTGTGAGCCCCATCTTCCCCTGGCCCCAACTTCCAAGCCGCCGGGCATCCTGCTGCTTTTCCTCCCAAGCACACCCTGCGCCCGCCCCTCCTCTCTGCTCCCCGTCGCCACCGCCTTGCTCCAAACCATCTCCGTTTCCTGCCTGGACCCCTGCGGTGATTGCCGCCCTCCCAACAACGCATCTTCCTCCCCACAGCCACAACCGTCGTCCCAGCGGGCAGCTCTGATCACCACACCCCTGCTTCAAACCCTCCACAACAACTCGGTGCTCTCCGGCTGCTGTCCACATTCCTCATCCTGGGTCACAAGGCCCCAGGTCACCTGGTTCCTATCCACCCTCCTTCACCTCATGCTGGATGGAGGCTCGTCACTCGCCAGCCACACCAGCCTTCTTTGCGATCCTTGTCCCACCGCCTGAACGCTGTCCTCCTGTCCAGCCACAACCTTCTCGTTCCCAGCTCAGCCTACCTGTCACCGTCTCTGAAAGGCCTTTCTGTCCCCAGCACCTGAAGCGGCCCTGGCCACTTTCTCCCGTGCCCCGATTCTTTGGCCAGCATGATCGCCGTGCCTCCATCTCCTTCACTGCGGAGGCCAGCCACGCAGGCGGGGCCCTGGTCCGCCCCGCTCACCACGGGCTCCCCAGCTCCTGGGACAGACCCAGCACAGAGGAGCTGCGCAGCGGTGAGCGGGTAGGCGATGAAGTCGATACAAACTCAGGGCCTCACAAATGGAGCCCAGGATTTGGAAAGCCGCCAACAGGCAGGAACAAGTGACATCCATGGAGGAGACGGGGGCAGAGGGACAGAACCACTGCGGCTTGTTGCGGGGAGGGGGCAACCTAACTGAATGGTGACGGTGACCGTTACTGCCCTCAACTCAGGGCCTGCAGCAAAGATGTGGCCCCGTGTGCGCAGGGAGCTCGACCTTCAGAGGGAGAGCCCACCCCCCACCAGCGCCCCCGCCCACGTTGTGCTTCGTGTGAAAACAGTCCTGCAACTCGCCCTGAAGGAGGGGAGGGAAACAGTTTGAAAGTCACAAAAATATATTAAAACAGCCGTTGTTTTCGCTCTCGGCACTGGCTTCCCTTCCCAGTGCCCTCTGCCCACCACCCGCCACCGACTTTCAGAGAAAAAGATGTCCAGTGCGGGAAAACAGAGGTGCCCGGCTGCAGCCCCGGCTCTGGGGAGGCCCCTCCAGCCTGGGAGTGGAGGGCGCCTAACAGTCTCTACAGGCGCGACGCCACCGTCGACGAGGGGGCCGCTGGGACGCCAGAGGTGCAGGAGGGTCAGGCAGGACACAGCGGACAGTCGGGCCTTGCCACCAGGACAGAAAACAGAAGAGAAATGAACAGAGTGAAGACGGGGGGGAGAGAGAGGTTAAAGCAACGGGGGGAGGCACAGACGATGAGGGAAGTCATGGGGTAGGAGGATAAGGAAGCCCCCCAAGGTGACACCCACTCTGTGGGTGACGGGGGGACGGGGAGGCTGAGGAGCTGGGGTTTGGGGGAGCAGACGCCGCTGAGAGGGAGGAAGGGGAAATGTAGGAGAGAAGAGAGCACTTGGCACTGGGGAGAGGTAGAAACGTGGGTTCTGCCAAGGCCACGGGGAGGAGAAAACAGAGGACATGAGAGAAGGAAAGTCCCAGAGCGGGCGAGGCCAGGCCACAACCACGCCAGACCAGGGAACACGGGTGAGTCCCCAGAATGCTCGGGCCCAGCTCGAATGCCTGAGGAGACAGCAGTGTCATCCAGGAGCTGGTGGGGCGGGGGAGATGGAACCAGGAGCCTGGAGAGCGGGTAGGACAGACACCTGCAGGTTCTGCCGCCTGCACCCCGCCCCACACATGGGCTAGAAGGTTCTGCGGCCCAGTCTTTTGAACACACTCACAGTGCCCGTGTGGTCCATCTGGGCACCAAGGCCCTCGCTGGAGCTGCTCCCCCGGGGCCCCACCAGAGTCCTCTTAATGGTGACCTTGACCTCGGCTGAGGACTTACTCTTAGTGCTCGTGACCTGGCTGTCCTGGGCCTCAGGCACAAGGGCGGCCTTGCCCAGTCTCTGGATGATGCTGACTTTGGATAGGGACTCCGGTTTCCTCTCAAGCCCAGGGCGTGAGGAAAGCGCCAGGCGCCGCAGTGTCGGGGCAGTGGCCGTTGTTGCCGAGCTCGTGGCCTTGGCTTTGACAGTCAGTGCCGGCTGGGGACTGGCCTTGGCTGGGGCCCGTCCTAGCTTCTTCAGGACCCCAGCATATTGCAAGACAGAGCTGCTGCTATCATTGTCACTGTCCCAAGCCAGATCCTCATCCATCTCTGGGGTGGCCCCCAGGCGACTAAAGACTCCTGTGGGCTGCAAAGGTCAGAGACAGGACAAGGAAGTCATTTAGTCACTCAACACACATTCACGAAGAGCTGCCTCCTCTGTGCCTGGCCCCCGTGGGACTCACAGTTGGCAGAAGCACCCATCAGTGACACCCTAGACAGTGGTGAGAGCCATGACGGGGAAAGTCCAAGGGGCTGGGAAGCCCAGAGGAAGCATCTAACCTTGCCTGGACATTCAGGGACGCCTCCCTGGGAGAGGGGACATCAGAGCTGATGCCTGAAAGTGGAATGGAAGTGGGTCTCACACAGAAGGAACAGAAGGGGCGTCCACGCAGAGGGACGACCACGTGCAAGGTCTGCGGGGGGATGAATGGGAAGATTAATTTGGTGCATTCGCTTGACAAGTATTTCCTGAGTCCCAACTCTGTACCAGGCCCTCAGCTGGGCAGCGCTGGGGACGCAGTGATGACCAAGACAGCCCCAGCCTTGCCCTCACGGGGCTCAGAGTCCAGTCGGGGAGACAGAATTGGCATCAGAAACGACACAAACAACTCCATAAGAATGACAGGGATGCAGTGTGTGAAGGACAGCAGGGTGCTGGAGGGCTGGGGACAGGGATGGCTAGTCTCCTCTTGGAGTCCGGAGGACTTTCTCTGAGGCACCAACTTTGAAGCTGGGCCCTCCAGAAGAATCGGCAGAGAGGAGAGCATATGCCAAGTCCCTGAGGCAGGAAGAGTCACCCTGTGTATTGAGCACTCACTGTGTGCCAAGCTCTTTACATGGCCGAGTCTTCAAGCCACGTGATCCTGCGTGTTATTATCATACTTATGCTGAGATTCTAGAAAGGGGGAGAAAGCCAGAGTGGTTGTGCCCTGGCCAGCGAGGGACTGAGAGGTGGGAAACACAACTGGGGAGTTCGCGTTTAAAGAGTGTTTACCACGTGCCAGACAGCCCGGCACCCAGCAGGCGTCATCTCACTTATCCTGGGTGCTGCGCAGATGAGGAAGCCGAGGTACAAAGGGCTTAAGTGGCATGGCCAAGGCCACGCAGCCAGGCCCCAGTGGACTTCAGGGTGTGTTCCTAACCACGTGCAGGAGTGCAGGCCGTGGCAAGAGGAGTGGGCTTCGTCGTGAGCGCAGTGAAAAGCCTTTGAAGGGCTTCGAGCAAGAGAACAGGACAGGCCCTGCCTGTGGGCGGCACGTGCTGCTGCCGTGGGGACAGGGGACGGGAGGCAGTTAATGGCAACTGTGCAAGACCAGTTAGCAGCTGTCGCCCTGTCCAGACAGGGAGAGGTGGCAGGGGAGGTGGAGACGGATGGGGTCATGAGATCGGTGACTGACTGGAATGGAGACGGTGGGCAGCCCTGATGTGGGGGCCCAGGAGAGGACCTGCTTTGGGGGAAGATGCTGAGGCCAGTCTGGGCCATGGTGGGCGGGAGGCATCCAGGAGTCTGCCAGATCCCTGCGGCTGGAAATGGGGAGAGAAGATAGGGCAGAAGATAGAAGGGAAGGCGGCCAGTGCAAAGAAGGACGCTGAGGCTGGAAAGGTGGATGAGATGGGCCACGCAAGGGGTGAGATGGGAAGTGGCAGGAACAACACCCAGGGAACACGAGAATTTGCGAGCCCAGAGCCGCTCCCCCATTCCCAACTCACTTTATTCCCTGTGGTCGTGTCTGCCTTGGTCTCCGCGCCGAGACGGTCAAACACGGATGTCCTGTGGAGACCTGGAAGGGAAGTGAGGCCGTCAGGCAGCACCTGCTAAGTGGCCCCTGTGGGCCAGGCCCAGGCTGAGCACTGGACACCATGGGCGACAACACTGCCAGCCCAGGCAGCAGCCAGCTCTGGGACAGGCGGGGACGGACTGTGCCGAGTCAGGTTTGTGTCTGTGCTGTCGGCTCACGTTGACCTGAGCCTGCCCGCAGACGGCTGGTGTCGGATGCGGGAAATGTCAACTAACACTGACACGCACAGCCCTCGCACCGCAGCACAAGCCCGTGAAATGTGTGTGTGGGAAGAGTCTCGATCCCTACTCGTCCCTTGTACTTCTTGGGGTCATGGCCTCCGAGAGAATCTGATGAATGGTAGTGAGTCCTCGCCCTAAACTGTAACCTAAATGTCCATCAGCTGGAGAACGTTTACTAAATTATGTTATATAAATACTATGGAAATAATAAATGACCATTAAAAAAAGAATGACAAAGGTCTACATGTACTAACGTGAAAAGATCTCAATAAAAAAGTTACAGAACAATACTTTCATGAGGATGCTTTTTGTGTTTAAAACAGAAAAAAACGCCTATATGTGTGCAGACATACATGCACGGATGCTAGTCTGCAAAGGTTAACAATAGACGGGGACGTGGGAGTGGGGGGCAAAGGTTTTTACCGTGTATGTTTCCACACCATCTGAAAGTCTTTCCATCAGAATGCACAGTCCCCATCTTACAATGGTTCAACTTGCAATTTTTCACTTTAGCACGGTGCAAAAGCAGAACACTTAAGCTAGGCCTGGGCTAAGCTACGATGTTCAGTAGGTTAGGCGCATTAAATGCATTTTCGACTTACAATATTTTTAACTTAAGACGGGCTTATTGAAACACAACCCCACCCTGAGTCAAGGAGCGTAGGTACGATATTCTAAGACAATCCTGCCGTAAGGAATATCATCTCTGAGCCTTAGCTTTGGACTGAACCCCAACTAGTCTCCTCTGGCTCCTAACAGCGGCGCCCACTTTGGGGCCCCTGCCCTTGGCCAGGCACGGTCACAGTCACTCACTTCACAGGCCGCCACTGAATCCCTGCCCTTGCCCCTCAGGGAAGAGGTACTGAGGAGCCCACCTACACTAACTGCAGGATGACAGGGGACGTGGCCCCTTCTCTGTGGCCACCATGGCTGTCCCCTTGGCCCAAGGTCCCCTGGATCCCCTGTTAGAGCTTGCTCCTCAGCCACCGCCTGTAGGACGTGACCAGCCCCGTGCGATGCAGTAAAGGGAAACAGCCTCCACACCGAAGTGTGCCTCTCACCAGCCGGTACCTTTGGCCGCCTGCTGCTGCTCCAGGATCTTGCGGGTCCGGGGGGTGGTGCCTTTGGGCATGTTGATGATGTATTTCCCCTCCATCTCAGCAGTGACCCGGCGCCGCTTCGCGGGGACAGACAGGCTCTCCTCCTCGCGGCGGGCTAGTGCTGGTAGGGGAGGAAGGCGGCGGTCAGCACCCTCTGAGATGGAATGTTCTCCTGGGGTAGGGGCCGGACGCCAGGCAAAGGGCGCACAGGTGCCCTCCAATGCAGTCACACGTCTGCAGTGCCTCTTCTTCCCAGCCACCCACAGCACCACTGACCGGACCACTGAGAAACTCAGAGGTCAACGTGAGGTTGCAGAAGGCACTGGGAATCCCCAGGCTGTGGCGGGCCTTCCCGGCTCTCTTTGGCTCTGTCCCTGTCCCAAGCAGGCTCACACCCCAGCCCAGCCCAAATCCCCTCAGACAGAGAACCTGCAGAGCGGTGGAAAGTTCTAGAGCTCCAACTGGGTAGCGCTTTCATGGCTATGTTCACTTTTTAACAAGTAATCGAGCTTGTATTACAAGTCATGCACCGTGCATAAGTAAACTTTACCTCAATTTTTTAAAAAAAAAGAACCCCTCAAACGTGTCGAGGGGCAAAAGGGCCAGTCGTTCCCTGGCTCGCCATCTTTTCAATCCTTATAAACTCGTTTTTACTTTCTTGTTCTTGGCACACGAATCGAAGGCCGGAGGGGTGAGGCACTTCCGGACACACACGACACAGGGGAGACCTCACAACGGAGGCGGACGGGGCACCACGGGAGTGGGCGTCAGAAACATGAAGCTCGCTGGGCCTCAGTTTCCACATGTGCCTACTGACACCACAAGATCGCTGTTGTGGGGCTGGGTCCAGCAAAGGCAGGAGAGTGTGGAGGACAGGAGGGCTTGGAAGCCCAAAGGCTGCAGTCCCGTTCCCAGCTTTCAAGCTGAGACCTGGAAGCGGAACAGAGGCCAGCCACGGATAAGGCTGAGGACGAGTGCTCCAGGCAAAGGGAACACGAGGGGCAAAGGCCCCACGGTGGGGAGGAGGACGGAGGGGAGCTGAGCCAGCAACCAAGAGGGAGGTGCAAGAGACGCATCCATGTTACGCAGGGGAAGACTGGACTTTCTTAATGGAATAACGGGAAGCCCTGGAGAGTTACAGTCAAGGCCTTTATAGGATCAGACCGAAGGTCTTACAGGATCCTTTGGCTGCTAAGAGGAGGCGATAGGTTCTTTACCTTTGACCCCAGGCATCGAGCACAGGGCCGGGCACCAGTGGGGGGCTCAGTGAACACCTGTTAGAAAAGACTGCACCACCGAGTGAGAACTGCAGTGCTCATGTGTTCCAACTCATCATCTCAAGCGCTTCCAACCTTCCTCTCAGGTAGGGTATCATACCACCACCCCGCACTACGCAGACGTGGAAAGTGAGGCCCACAGAGGTGCAGCGGCTTGACCAAGTTCACAGAAGTGATTCGAGTCCAAACTCTTTGTATACTCTGGGGCCTGCAAAGCACCTTACGAAGGTGGGAGCAGGACCCCCAGATGCCTTCTGCCAACCCATATTCACCTCCGGCTCCTGCCACCACCTGCCCGAGTCCCCTCACCTGCGGCCTTGGCACTCTTTGCTGCCATCTTATTGGACACGGTGACTGAGATCTTGGACGTGCTGGTGTCTGGCCGCCTGGGGGGAGTGCCAGGTGGGGAGTCGCGGTTCAGGCTGTTGGTGATCATACGGGAGGCGGCTGCGGGAGGAAAGGGGAGTCCGTTTGGGTGGGGCCCTGGGAGGCAGGCCTGAATCCGCAGTCTCGGGGCTAGGATGGAGAAGGCCAGCCTCAGGACTGAATGAGGAAGGGTCAGCTGGTGTCGCCCCTGTGGCTGTATCGTCCTCATGATGGGGATGCTTGAGGTGGGGCGGGCTTCTGTCCCTGTGAGAGTCTACTTTCACAATACTCTACCTGGCCAAGTGCAATAAGATCAAGATTTTTTTGCTATAAAAGGCAAGCAGGGCCAGGCGCGGTGGCTCACGCCTGTGATCCTAGCACTCTGGTAGGCCGAGGCGGGTGGATCGTTTGAGCTCAGGAGTTCTAAACCAGCCTGAGCTAGAGCGAGACCCCGTCTCTACTAAAAATAGAAGAAATTAGCTGGACAATGAAAACATATATATATAGAGAGAAAAAATTTGCCAGGCATGGTGGTGCATACCTGTAGTCCCAGCTACTTGGGAGGCTGAGGCAGGAGGATCACTTGAGCCCAGGAGTTTGAGGTTGCTGTGAGCTAGGATGATGCCACAGCACTCTAGCCCGGGCAACAGAGCAAGACTCTGTCTCAAAAAATAAATAAATAAATAAATAAAAAATAAAAATAAAAAAAAGGTAAGCAGTTGGCCAGGCATGATAGCTCACACCTATAATCCTAGCACTTTGCAGGGCTTAGATGGGTGGATCACTTGTTGAGCCAGTCTGAACAACAGCAAGACCTCATCTCCATAAAAAATTTAAAAATTAGCTGGGCATGGTGGTGCACACCTCTAGTCCCAACTGCTCGGGAGGCTGAGGCAGGAGCATCACTTGAGCCAGAAGTTTGAGGCTACGGTGAGCTATGATGACACCACTGAACTCCAGTCTAGGCAACAGAGCAAGACCCTGTCAATCAATCAGTCAATCAATAGCATGCAGTTGAGAGGGCCATGCCTCTTAAACTGTACCCAGGGGGAAATGTATTGCTTAAAAGAAGTCAGATATATGATGCTTTATCATCCTGACAGGTAACCACCATTTGGGGCTAAACAATCAACTCCATCTTTGCTCTACTGAATTTGAGTTGTCATCAGGACACCACAGTACAAAGAACTGCTCTCTTTTCCCCCTCCCAACAGATACACATGTACAATGTTACAAAGTATATTAACAAGAATGTTGTTTTTAGAGCATTCTTCCCCACCCGGGACTACAAGTATACATCACCACACCCAGCTAATTTTTTTTTTAATTTTTTGTGGAGACAGGGTCTCAGTATGTTGCCCAGGCTGGTCTTGAACTCCTGGTGTCCCTTCTCTTCTTTTTTTTTTTTTTTTTTTTTTTTTTTTTTTTTTTTTTTTTTTTTGAGGCAGAGTCTCACTCTCTTGCCTGGGGCGAGTGCCGTGGCGTCAGCCTAGCTCACAGCAACCTCAAACTCCTGGGCTCGAGCAATCCTACTGTCTCAGCCTCCCGAGTAGCCGGGACTACAGGCATGCGCCACCATACCCGGCTAATTTTTT
>RJWJ010041812.1:0-13334 GCA_004363605.1 Indri indri | reverse complement strand
GACTCAGTCACCATCTTCCAATTGAAAAACCATTAAATATGACACAGGCTTTGAAAACTGGGAAATGTGTCTTGGATTTTACTGTGTCATATCTTTAGGACTCATGGAAATTTTGGATGTTTATATTCCTTCCCGAATGTCAATCTTTTTGACATTCTTTCCTCTCTATAATCTCAATGGTCTTGATTGTTATCATTCATGTATGTCTACTTGCATGTTGACATATGATTTATTCATAATATCTCAAATTGTAGATGATATGATAGAGATAAGAAAAGGACAGATAAATGCATGCATTCATTACAGATGCCTCACATCTTCATACGATGATGTAAGGCATCAACAAGCAAACAAACAAATGTCAAACACATCACAAAATAATTAAGAATCTCCTCTACACATTAGCAAAATACCTACTTTTACGTTTGGGTTCAACAAATTATTCCAGACACATTTATTAATCCATCAGTGCCACCTACCTATACTGGATGAATGGGGAGATACAGGAAGAACATAATCTGTTTACTCCATACTTCCTTTGATGCTACCCAAACTCAAGTCAGAGAGAAATGTATAATACTTGGTGTTAGTGAACAAAATCCATTCAGTTAATTGAGAGCTTACCATATCTGGGCACTCTGGTATACAGGATGCAAACAGGTAATGAGGTAGTCAATTAAACTCTGTACAATTTTGATTATGTCTGAACTTTGCGAAATTGAACCTACCCATTCTAAAATGAGTCTATAATAATATGTATTGCATAGTCAGAGAATATCTCCAATACTTTTCTAATGACAAAAATTCTATTTCTATTAAATTCATGTTTTTCCCACAGAGATATTATCTATATTCTCACAAAGAATATGTATTCCACATTCTTATCTATTCTTATATTAACATATAATCATAAGCCACTTATTCTTCCCTCTGCAACCCTTCATGTTTACCAGTTAAGCATAAGATTTAAATATAAAGGTGTGCTTAAAAAAATAAGATGTAAAACCACCATTTCAAATATAGAGTTAATTGTTTGATATTAAAATCTTTTAATTATAAGAATAAATTATAACCACTTTAAAATAGGTGTATTAAAATTGTAACACTTTACTTTTCATCATCAACATTATGAAGCTTTAATCCTGACATCTCTGTGTGTAGTGTGTGTAAAATGTGTGTGTGTGCACATGTATATATACACAGGTGTATTAATTAATAGATTGATGCAAATATTGTATAAACTGCAATCATATAACACATGCTATCTTTAATAAACAATGTCAAGATTTATGCTATTTATATTCTTTTTTGTAACCACAATAACCATAGTTGTTTATCTTATGTTTCTTAATTTAAATGTTTTCAGTACTCAGTACTTGTGGGACATGGCACATTTCTACAGCATCTCAGAGTTCTTAATATTGTTTCATACTGTCTAAGAGTAGCTTTACTCAAGAAGAATAATAGCAAAAATTTTCTTATGTTTTTAATATTTGAAATGTCTCTCTGCTTCCTAAATGAGAGCTTGGCTAAATGTATATTATTCTGTATCCCACTCTCTTTTACTCAGATATGTATAGATACTTTTTCCTTTTTATTTAAGAAAACTATGTTGAAATAGAGATGAGTGAAGCCGGCCCAATTTTCTCCTTTAAGTGGCTGGCACCTCATGCCCGGATAGCTTACAATTTCTTTAATTTATAAGTTTAATATCCTAACCTGGGCTTCTGGTGCTGGCCAAAATGCTATAAGAGTGCAATTGCCAATCCTCTTTTGCTGATTACAGCTAAAATCTCTGGACAGAAATATAAAAAGCAAATTCCTTCTCAAAAGTAACATTGGCTGGCAGATTAGAGACAAAAGTCAAAAATTGAAGAACAAACAGTATGGGGGAGAGTTTATTACTTTTTTATTTTCCCTTCTGTAACCCCCAACTTTGACAGGAGGGTGGGCTGAATTAAACATTATGCAGCAGGTATACAAAGTTAAAAAAAAATAGGAGAACAACTTCCTTTCTAGTGATATTACTGGGGAAAGGGGCCCCCTGTAAGCCCAAGAGTGTGGCTTAAATCCCTTATTTATTTATCATTTTCTTCTCTTTTTTCTCTCCTGATCTTACCTGAGTGTCAGAAAATGCACTGCTGGGATGGTGACGGTAGTGGCAGCTCAGGCCCCTAAAACTTGCCAAAGAGAAAATCTGTGTCTCTAGCCTCAAAACCTGGGGGTGGGGTGGGGAGGTATTGGGGGGCAAGCCTTGAGAGCATAGTTTGATGTGAATCCTGGAGAGGAAAGAGCTAGAAACAAGAATCCCTCAATTCTGTATATAAACCGACAGAACTTCCGGGCTCACTGCTAAGTGGAACTTGCATGTAACAGACCCAAGGAAGCATACTAAAGGCTTTGAAAACACAACTAGGTGGTATAAAACACCACCTAAGTTCCACAATAACCCAAGAGTGGTGTATCTGCAGAGCAGACAAAAATAGCACAACAAAGGTTTTTCAAACAGAACTGACCACAGACGGTGAAACAAAACTCACAGTCTGAACCTAACTGAATTGACCGCCCTGCTTTTAAAAGCAATCATCATCAGTCAGAGGATTTTTCAAAAGATCCACAATGTCACAATATTATATTTTAAAATGTTCAGGACACAACCCCAAATTACTTCAGATACAAAGAAACATCATAATCAGATACCTTGAAGGCAGCCACAGCACAATGGCACATTACACATAAGGGAAGAAAAAATCACGACTATGGATTTGTTATCACAAACCATGGAGGTAGGAAGACAATAAAACAATCTCTAAAGCACTAAAGGAAAGATCAGCCCAGAATCCAAAACCCAATGAAAATATCCTTTAAAAAGGAAGACAAAATAAAGATATTTTCAGATGAAGAAAACCTGACAGAATTCTTCAGGAGTAAATCTATTCTGAAAGAAATGCTGAAGGAAGTACTTCAGATAAAAGGAAAAATGTATCAGAGAGAAGTCTGAAACTTGCAAAATGAAGAAAGAACAACAAAATGGTAAATATCAGAATAAAAATACTAGACTTTTTTCTTTGATTTTAATGTATATTAGTGTTGAAAGTAAAAATTAAAATATTATATGGTAGAATTTTCAATGTATATAGATAGAATACATATTATAAACATAAGATAAGGTGGAGGCTTAGGAGACCTATTTAGTTGGATGGCATCGTGATTTTATTTACAGTTAAGAAGTCTACTTAACTTTTAAGTAGACTATAAAGAGCTAAGAATGTGTATTTATATACAGTAGCATCTTATATATGCATATTCAAAAATACATACATATGTGTATGTGTATATATGTTTGTGAGGGCATATATATAGTGCATATCCAAAAAAAAGTCAGTAATTAAAATAGCATGCTGAAAATATTCCCATAATGACAAAAATGGCAAGAAAATGTGAACTTCAGAGCAAAAATGAAGGGGAAAATCAAACTAATAATATAACAAAATGGTAGACCTAATCCAATTATATCAATAATTACAATATGTAAATGGTCCAAAGACAAAAAATAAAGGAAATGGATTGTTAAATTTCATTAAAAAAGAAAAGATACAACTATATGATGTCTTTAAGAAACCTTCTTTAAATACAGTAACATAGGTTAAAAGTAAAATAAAGGGAAAGTGAGAACACAAACACAAATCCAAAGAAAGATTAATTAACATTAAAATCATACAAATTTCACTTTAGAACAGGAAAATTATTAGGGATATAGAGAACCATTACTTGAGGATAAAAGGGTCAATTCTCCAAGAAGACATTATAATCCTAAATACTTTTTTACCTAAGAACAGAATTTCAAAACAAAGAAGGCAAAACCTGATAGAACTGAAAGGCAATATAGAAAAATCCCAAATTATTCTTGGTGATTTCACAACTTTTCTCTTACTAATTCATAGAACACATAGACAGAAAATCAGCAAAGATGTAGGGGACTTGAACAACATTATCGACCACACTGTTCTTAAATGACACTTATAAAAACAATCCTACAATAATAGACATTTTTCAGTACTCATGAAATGTACCAATTCCTTGAGTGAGGCAAACTAGTAAAATTCATTCAAGAACAGATAGCCTGAAGTGCTCTATATAGATTAAGAAACTGAATTTATAATAAAAACTTTCCAACAAACAAAACTTCCTACCTTATTAGTTTCACTGCAGAAGGCTACTAATAATTTAAAGAATAAATAATAACAATTTTACATATTCTGTCTAAGATACTTCTCAATTTTATGAGGCCAGAAAAATCTTGATAATAAAACCAGATAAAGGCGTTATAATAAAAGAAAATGGCAGACCAATATTCTTCATGAACACAGACACAAAAATGCACAGCAAATACTCGCAAATCCAAAATAGAAATATATCTATATTATATATATAATATGGATTATATATTTTTTATATATATATATATATATATAAATGGTAATACCAAATGTATTACCAAATGTAGTTTGCCATGGTAATTCAAAGATGATTGATATTCTAAAACAAATCAATGTATTTTACCATGGTAAGAAACTAAATAAAATTATGACCACATATCAACATACGCAGAAAAAAGAACTGACAGAATTCAACATGTATTCATAATTAAATCTCAGAACACTAGAATATAAGGGAACTTTCTTAACCTGGTCATGCAATTCTCACCAAAGAACTCTAAAATCTTAAACTACTATTATAATTAAAGCTGAAAAAGTCAATATTTTCCCTTAAATTCAAGAACAAAGAAAGAAGTCTATTTCATCACTCCTACTCAACATAATAGTAGACATTTCAGCCAGTGTAATAAGGCA
The DNA here is from genome assembly GCA_004363605.1 of Indri indri. Taxonomy (NCBI): domain Eukaryota; kingdom Metazoa; phylum Chordata; class Mammalia; order Primates; family Indriidae; genus Indri; species Indri indri. The sequence continues at coordinate 8,481 of RJWJ010041812.1, read as the reverse complement.
GAAAAAAAAGGGGGGGAGAAATGTAAAGATTTGAAAGAAAGAAAATTATTCCTATTCATAGAAGACATCATTGTCTATGTAAGAAATTCCAAGGAATCTTAAAAAAAAAAAAGCCCCTGTAATTAATATGGGATTTTAACAAGGCCATAGAATCACCCCCAAAACGTCACATTTTCCATATATTACCGATGAAAAATTGGAAATAAAAAAGCAAGTAGCATTTACAATACCACTAAAAATTAGATTCTTGGGTATTAACTAAAAATATGTGTGAGATCTGTAAGATAAAAGTCACAAAATAGATTATAGAAATCAAAGAAGACCTAAATAAATAGAGAGGTATCCCGTGTTCACAGAACAGGAGAAAAATGTCAATAAGATGGTAATTTTCCTAAAAATTGAACTATAGATTCTATATAATACCAGTCAAAATGCCAGTAGAGTTTGTTGTAGATATCAACAAATTTATTCTAAAATTTTGACAGAAAGGCGAAGGAATGAGAGTAGCCAAAACAGATTTGAAAACAACAAGATTTGTGGACTTAACAATACCTGGTTCCAAGACTATATGGCACAAAGCTACCATATTAAGACAATGTGGTATTGGCAAAAGTGTAAATAAACATCACTGAAACTGAATAGGGTCTAAAAATAAACCCACATGTATGAGGTCAAGTGATTTTTCCTATACAAGCAATTCAACAAATTATTCTGGAACAATGAGTCATCATAAAAGTGAATCTAAACCAAACCTTACAACTAATACAAACAATACCTCAAAAGTGACCATAGGTCTACATGTAAACTGCAGAATTATGAAACTTAAGAAAAAAATAGAGGAACATCTTTACGACCCGGAGTTAGGCAAAAATATTTTACACATAACACCAAAACCATGATCCATGAAAGAAAAAATAATAAATCATAATTCACAAAATTAGAAATTTTGCTCTGCCAAAGATAATTTCTAAATAAATAAATAAGATAAGCCACAGATGGGAAAGTATATTTGCAAATCACATATCTGACGAAAGACTTGTATCTAGAACATATACTTATTGGGAGACAATTATCCTCAAATATTTCATATTTCTGCATAGTCCAGGCTTCTTGAGCAAGGGTCCTGTTTGAATAGCAAAAGCTTGGAAGCTGGAGATAGTATATCTACCATTCTGTAAGGATTTAGGCACATATTTGCCAGGAGCCATTTTATTTTGGCCTGGAGTGATGAAGTAACGAAGCTGGAGGCCTTTCTCTTCCCTCCCCAGAGGGGATTTGTTTAAATTCCAGAGTAAAGCTGTCTCTCTGTCTCCCTCTCCCCTCTCTCCCAGACCTTCTTTCTCTCTCTCTCTCTCTCTCTTGTTCTTGTTCTAACTTTCTCTTTGTCTTTAGAGGGGAGGATGGGTTTATGAGAGAGCAGCCCCTCTGTAAGTTCTGAGTCATAATGTTGAGGTTCCTTTCCTGTATTGTGTCCACAAACATAGACCACATGTGCAAAGTAACATCTGTTCTCAAAACATCATCCCATGGGGGCTCAAGGAACTGGCACTAAGATGCTGATCTGGTTGTTTTTGTGATAAACTATCTGCTTTTCCAATGCAGAAAGCTTCATGTCTCCTGTCAAAATATGTACATACATTTTGTGGCAGACTAAATTGTGAGCTTACAAGTAGGGTAAGATCTCAGATCCTTCACAGTTTCAGACTTAACAATAAAGAACTTTCAAAACAAAACGATAAGGAAACAAATGACCCAATTTAAAAAATTTTCAAAAAAAAAATGACAAGATACTTTACCAAAGAAGATATTCTAATGACAAATAAGCACAAGAAAATGGGTTCAACAACATTATTCATTAGGGAAATACAAATTAAAACCACAACAAGATACAACTACACACCTATTAGAATGGCTAAAATTAAACAAGAAAAAAACAAAGAAAAACATCTGATACCAAATGCTGTCAAGGATGTGGCACAACAGGGACTCTCATTCATTGATGGTGGTAATGCAAAATGGTATGCAGTATGGCAGCTTCTTATAAAGTTCAACATACATGTACCATGTGACCCAGCAATCCTGCTCCCGGGTATTCATCTAAGATAAATGAAAATGTATGTTCACACAAAAACCTGCATATTAGTATGTATAGGAGCTTTATGTATATATGTATGTATGTATGTGCATACATAGAATATATATATATCTCTTACAGATATATATCTACCTCACAGATATATATCTCACAGGTATATATATATCACAGATACACATATCTCACAGAGATGTGTTATATATCTGTGAGTGTGTGTATGTGTGTAATCACCTGGAAACTGGAAATAAATGTCTTTCAACAAGGGAATAGATAAACAAATGATGAAACAAACATACAATTGAATACCACTGAGCAATAAAAATAAAGACATATTGATAAACTCCAGGGTGATTCTCAAATGCATTATGCTAAGTGAAAGAATCCAGGCATGAAACATTGTATATGGCATATTTTCATTCATGTGATATTCTGGGAAAGTCAAAATTACAGGGACAGATAACAAAACTATATTAAATAGGAAAAGGGTTGCCCAAGATTGAAAAAAGGGAGAGGATTTAACTATAAAGCATAAGCATAAAGAAAATTTGGGGGTGTGGAATTTGTTCTGTATCTAATTGTAGTGGTGACTCTATCTGCATTTGTCAAAACTCAGAAAACTGTACATCATCAAAGTGAATTTTACTATATGTAAATTTAAAAAATAAATTTTAAAAGCTGCCCAAGAAAATAACCTAACTAGGTATTGTTATTTTGGTATAAATCAGGGTTTCTTCTATTATATTTTAATCCATTTTTTAATTTCACATACAGGTTTTTCTATCTCACAGGCAACAGATCCCTCATGTTGGCTCATGTTTCTTTGCCCTAAAAAGCTATCACCTTCTCTCTCTTTGCTTTATGCTTTTTGTCTGTACATTTGCTATGATTATATATGCCTGTCTTCTATGTAAATAAGTCAATTTTCAGTCATATTTGCTCTGTTTGTCATTTTTACTTAATTTAGTTGTTTTGAGATTATGTTGTCTTGGTCCTCAGTATTTTTTGTTCTAGCTTCTCACTCTCTTTGTTCACCTCCTTTCCTTGTTGTGTTGTCATTTTGGTAGATGAGAGGGGCTCTTGTTTAATTCATGTTCATGTCTTTTTTTAATGCAAAGTATCAGGAAAAATTTTCTTCTGTCGTGGGTTACATTTTCCTCCAGATTCCAGGCTATATTTTATCATTTTTTTTCCTGCCCATCTGCCTACTGGCCCAAATTATAATTCCATTCTGTTCCTTTTCACCTTGCCAATACTGACCAGGTTTTCTACTTTATGACATTATGGAGGTTAGTTTCTGTGCATCTCTCTTTCTACTTGTTTGCATATAAAACTTAATTTGTTTTCCCCTACTAGCGACATATTGAGGGCTGAACATTTCTTGAGGATTCCCCATGTTGAAGGGCTCAGTTTAGAGTAAATGCATTCCTGGCTGGCATTCCAGGGCTCTGCTCCTTTTATGAGAATTTGTGTCATGGGCTGAGCAGGATTCACGCTGCTGAGTGCTGAGAGGTAGCCCATTCCCACAGAGGAGGGAGTTCGGGTTAGCACCATTCCCCAGATTTTGTCAGCCCTGGAGAAATTGCTTCTCCTCAGAGAATAACCCACTGGTTCTTGGTTCTCACTTCTATGGTCCTTTCACCGCAGCTTGTCAAGTCAAACCAGGGTACCATTCCTTTCACTTCCCCTCGGATTCCGGAGTATCGGTGAGAATTCTCAGGCTTCAGTGAACTTGAGGAGCCATCAGGTTAAGGAATGGGATTGATGTCACAACCTTCAGTCCGTCTCATGATCACCAATGTTTTGAAATTTATAGCACTGTTTTGTGCCCCTCCCAACCTTTTTAATTTAGTTGATATTGTTAATATTCAAGTGGATGTTTAACTCTCGTGTTTATTTGATTAATGATTCAGTGAGGAGAATATTGTTATCTCATTCTCCTACACCATCTTTACAAACAAAATGCTTCTTAAAAAGTTCCAATGTTAGTTAGAAAAAAGTGCAATTCAATATAAGGCCATCGCAAATATACAAATCTCATAAAAAGACAATATCCTTTCTAATATCATGGATTTATTTTTTAGACATATTTAAATGACATCTCTTTAACAGCCATTAATAGCTCTCCTAATTCAATATGAACAAAAACACCTATTAATGGCTTCATCGTCAATAAATATGAGTAATAATACTTTACATTTGTGATGCAATTTACATGGAAGTTACAAAGCAGAAGGTTAATGTATCTTTATTAACCATGGAGTAGCTTTAAATTCTAAGTAATTTGGCTTTTGGGGGGATTTTCAAAGACACTGAAGCAATTTCCACACAAACCAAGGCCAGTCTAACAGACAGGTAAGATAGGGTGTATCAGTAGTAGGTGCCAAGAAATGTTGGTTCTCCACCCTCAAAATATCTCCCTTCGTATGTTCTACCACATGGACACTATCATGGAAGGCTCATATTTAACCATCTAAATGTATATTAATATGGTCTATCAAAGTTTAAAGTCTGAAGTCTAGAGAAAGGGTTCTTTAGTGCAGAGATGGCCCACATGATTAGAATTTATGAATTACAACACATGCATTATTTGATACAAGCAGTGGATTGTTATAAGACACCCAACTTGGCATAAGAGTACCGAATGTGATTCAAGTGAGAATCAACTGCATATGGATGCTGCCTTCATATCTATTTCCTTATTGTCAGCAGTCTTTCATAATGCCCCAATTTTATATATGTGTGGGTATACATATACAGTTAATTAAATTTGAATGAGCTCAAAATTATTAAGTTAACCACTTTCAACTCTAACTACAATTTATAACTAACTCCAATTCAAGAGATTGGCACCAGAGGTGTAAGATTCACAATGGTAGAAGGGTACAAGAAGTCTGTGCACATGAGTCTACATGAGCTTCATGTATATTAGCTAAATAAATGATACATTTTATCAAGTTATCAGATGCCACATACCAAGTTGTTGCAGGGGGGTCTACATTTCATACATGAGGCACACACTGTGTGAAATAGCATCATAAGTTATTAAATAATCGTCTAAGCTTTATGTCCTCAACTGAATAATGAGGATTATAATAGTAAACATCTCAGAGTGCACGAATGAAATTGCATAGGTAAAGCATGCTGTCTTTTATGCATGGAAGCCAATTAATGAATGTTACGCCTTGTCATGAATAGTGAAGAGTCTGAGATGTTATCTTATTTGCAAGCCAACAAGTGAGCCCGCCACAGCCTCACGAATGGTGACAGAAGACCCAAGACTTCTGGGACTTTGTGGCACACGGCATAGTAAGTAGCATGAGCTTCATGTTTGCACCGGTTCTCTTTGCCCCTCTGTATCCCACGGCAGCAACACCAAGCAGCCCAGGCAAACACTGCCAAAAATACTGGGTTGTATCAAAGCTGAGGACTGCAATCTTAGCCCAAATCTTTCAAACTAGGCTGCAAAGCAAATCTGCCTGACCTTTTCTCCAAATGGAGACCTTATCTAAAATATATTAGACACTAAACAAACCCTCCCTCTGCCTCTGCTCTGAAGGGAGATATTATTTCTCTCCTCCAAGGTTATTTGCTCTATAAACATCCTCGAAAATATAGTCCAGAACAAAGGTCATCAGTGCTTCTGCTCACTAGACATGCAGAGATAATAGATACCTGTGTAGAATTATCTCCCGGGACCTAATTAAGATATGTTTATTGTGAAAATAAATTTAGGGAATCCCCTCCGAAGCACACTGTGAATGAAACTGGACGAAGGATGACTGAAGACTGGGAATCCCGGCTGGAGGAAGTCATCTTTGTCGCTTTATGCTTGGAGGAGCTGATACCTAAAAGTGGAGGAGTGTACATGCATGTGTGTGTATGTGTGTGTGTGTGTTCAGTTGGGGATGGGGATGATGGATTATTAGCATACATTGACAAGTGATTAGTTAACAGGCCCTGCATTGGGCCATGTGGCATAGCAGTTAAGAGCCAAAGGCTTTGAAGTCAGACAGACTTAGTTTGCATCTGGCCTTTGCAACTTACAAGCTATGTAACATAATGCAAGATAACTCTGAGATCCCACGTCTTTAAACAAACCAAAGCAACAATAATGAGGCTGCCTTCACAGTATTCAACTTCTTAGTGAAAGCTGAATGAGATCATGAACTTACAGCACTGGTACAGCCCAGCGAGGAGTAAGTGCCAAAGAAATGTTAACTATTGTAATAATTTATTTTTCTTCACTAAATTGTCTGATGACCCTAATTATTATCATGTTTCATCCTTAAAAACTGTATATCACTCCACACCATTTCACCAAAGAAGATATGCAGATGGTTAACAGGCAGATGAGGATATACTCAGCATCACTGATGACTGGGGAAATGCAAAACGAACTTAAAATTTCACATCCTTTAAGATAACTATTATTTTTAAAAAGGAGAAAATAACAAGTGTTGGTGAAAATGCAGAGAAATTAGAACCCTTGTGCACTGTTATTAGGAATGCAAAGTGGTGCAGCCACTGTGAAACAGCATGGTGGTTCCTCAAAAAATAAATAGAATTACTACGAACCAGCAAGTCCACTTCTGGGCACATACACAGAAGTACTGAAGCAGAGACTCCATCAGATATTTGTACACCTGTTCATGGCAGCATTATTCACAATAGCCAAAGGGTGGAGGCATCCAAGTCAACCACTGAGCAAATGAACAGATGAACAAAGTGTTGTATACACATACAATGAGATATGATTCAACTTAAAAAGGAATGAAATTTTGATAAATGCCACAATACAGATGGACCTTGAAAACACCTTTAGTGAAATAAGTCAGACACTAAGGGACACATATTATACTTAAATAAGCTACCTAGAATAGGCAAATTCATAGAGACAGAAAGTAGAATAGAGTTTACCAGTGGCTGAGGGTGTGGGAAGGAGGAGAAACAGGAGTTATTTTTTAGTGGTTACAAAGTTTTTTGGGGGTATGATGAAAAAATTTGGGGAATAGATAGTGGTGATAGTTATACACCATTGAAAATGTATCTGATGCTACTGAAGAACAGTTAAACCACACTTATGAATGGTTAAAATGACAAATATTATGGATATTTTATCACAATTTTTAAAAATAAAAAGGAAAAGAATAAAATTATGTCTCAGCAAAAATCAGTAACTAGTCTTGGGTTACACTGCTGCAAGTGTCAAATCTCAGATTTCACCCAGGTGTGACTCTGAAACCTTTCTTTCTACAACCCTGCACTGTACCACTGTGCCCCCCCTACTGAGAGGCAGGGGTAGGAGTCTTTGCAACTAAACACGAAACATTACCTTTCTTGCCTTTTCTAATACTACAGGTAATGTAAGTAAATAAATAAAAATTCATGAATACTTAAACCATTCAATACACTCTAGGATGTTTTTAATCCCAAACCAAATGTCATTTCTGCCATGTTATCAGACTCCCATTTCAGATGTGCACGGAGTTCAGATGGTGATGAGTCTTGCTTTGCCCCCATTTAACATTATTGGACATTCAACTCATTCTGGTTTACACTTCAGTGTGCACTGACATGGCTTAAAATCTCTTTTAGGCAACCCACTGGTCCCCTCCCTATCAAAATATGACAGCATCATGCTGAATATGCTCTACTAGCACACTAGATCCTAATCCCAACAGAAATGACTGGCGCTTCATTAAAAACAATGGAATTCACCTGCTTTTCACTCTCAGCTGTCAGCATTCATGTTTTCCTCATATTTCTTGCTGTGTTTCTAAAATTTAGTAAAAACAGAGCCATTGACCACTGGAACAGAACTGAGAACCCAGATATAAAACCATCTTCATATAGCCACCTAATCTTTGACAAAGCAGACAAAAACATACACTGGGGAAAAGAATCCTTATTCAATCAATGGTGCTGGGAAAACTGGATAGCCACATGTAGAAGACTGAATCAGGATCCACACCTTTCACCTCTCACAAAAATCAACTCATGCTGGGTAACAGATTTAAACCTAAGGAGCGGAAACTATTAGAATTCTAGAGGAAGATGTTGGAAATGCTCTTCTAGACATTGGCCTAGGCAAAGAATTCATGAAGAAGACCCCAAAGGCAATCACAGCAACAACCAAAATAAATAAATGGGACCTGATCAAATTAAAAAGCTTCTGCACAGCCAAAGAAACTGTCACAAGAGCAAACAGACAACCTATAGAATGAGAGAAAATTTTTGCATGCTACAAATCCGATAAAGGGCTGATAACTAGAATCTACTTAGAACTCAGGAAAATCAACAAGAAAAAATCAAACAACGCTATCAAAAAGTGGGCAAAGGACATGAACAGAAACTTTTCCAAAGAAGACAGAATAATGGCCAAAAAA
>RJWJ010041811.1:0-13330 GCA_004363605.1 Indri indri | reverse complement strand
TTTCTAAATTTTAAAGGAAGAACCTCTTAAAAAATGGTTCATATTTACATTTATCCAATGAAAATTCATTCAGTATCGGCTACAAAAAGAAAAAAAGGAGAAACTGAGAGGTGTTGAAGAGGACAATGATGTATGTACATACTACATCAGCCAACAATGCAACAAGAAAGCCATTTCTTATCCCAGCTGAGTTCATAGATGAATGGGCAATCCAGCAAACACTCATCCTAGGTGCACTGGAATATACACACCAGTACATACAGACATGGGCATAAGGTTGTTTATCAACTTAACAAGCCATTAGGAAAAGTTTGAATGAATCGTGTTGAGCCTGCATGATAAGATATTATCCAGCCCTAGTCTACAGTAGTACTGACATCAGGTGAGGCAAATACCTCCTCTTTGCATGATTAACTTGATTATTCTTATCTAAGATTTATTCTTTCACAAAACTTTAAGATAATTTTATCTAAATATGAGGGAGAAATTTGGCTTTTAATTAGAGTTGCATGCAATTTAAATTTAAGCAATAATTTTGGGAGAAATGTTTTTGTGATTTTAAGTTGTCCAATTGAAAAATATATGGATTTCCTTACATTCAGATCTCATGTTATGTGCATCAATACGATTGTTTTCGTTATCTTGGTACTGTGCTCGTCACACATAATATATGTTTAAATGCTTTTTTTTTCACTGTGGAGTGGGATGTTTTCCACTTTCATTTTTAGGTACTCAAGGCTAGAATCCATGAGAGCTATAGATTATTTAAAATATTTATCATATATATAGCCACCTTACCGAATTTTCTTACTAATTCTATCTTTTTAAAATGAAGGTGCTATGACCTGATTGTGTCCCCCAAAGTTCATGTGGGAAAACTTTATCCCCAATGCAACAGTGTCAGGAGGTGGGGTCTTTTAGGAGACGTTTGGATCATTAGGACCCCACCCTCATGAATGGATTAATGCCACTATAAAAAAGGGTTGTGGGAGTAGTTTCACTCTCCTGCTCTTCTGCTATGTGAGGGCACAGCATTCATTCCCTCTTGCTCTTCCACCATCCTCCAGGTGAAGATGCAGCAAGAGGCCCTCGCCAGATACTGGTGCCTTGATCTTGGACTTCCCAGCCTTCAGAACTGTGATAAATAAATTTCTGTTCTTTCCCAGGCTGTGGTATTCTGTCGTAGCAGCACAAATGAACTAAGACGAAAGGTTTGTTATGTTTCTTTGTAGTCTTTTGGGAGCTCAGATCTGTTTGATTAATGTCAGCTCTCCCACTGGGGGAAATAAAGTGGTCCCACCCCGTGGCTCTCCACTTGAGCAGCAGGAAGCCTGCCTCCCCTTGCTGAGACACCTAGATCTAAGAACTTTCCTGCTCCCCAGTTTCTTTGCCTCTTCAATACTCAGTCCTGTTCAATTCCTTGGCCTTTTTGGAATCAGGCTTACCTGGCACTTTTATGAAAGGTCAATGATGACCTTCTGCCTGGAGTTCACCAACCTCTACAAGGCAAATTCTTTCCTGGGGTTCTGCAATGCTGATCTCCAGGTGCTTAGCCAAACAAGGAAGAATGTCCTATATCAGTCAAATAGAGGAAAACAGATTGAAATTGTTGAAGTCAAAGGGCTGCATTTGGGTCAAGAAATGTATTCCCAGAATCCCCATTTATCGAATGTCTAGATTATTGGGCTTAATTAGGCCAATGTTACTTTTTAAGGACTCCGTGGAAAGATACAACTATGGCTTGGAACTGCCTCATAGTGACTTGGCTTCCCACATTTTTCCTTTTTCATTCTCTATTCAATCACACACCTTAACTAAATGGAGTCTAGATTATCTCAAAATGAACTTTTTACTGTAATGGAATTCATTTCATACATAGTTAGTCCAGGGGGCTTAAAACTTGCATTCAATTGAAAGAGTTATAGAATAATTGAATAAATTACCTACCTGAGATGACCTATTGTGCAGGATTGATAACATCACTAGATTGTTGGAGGCTAAAGACCCAAATATAAAACATAATATGTTAGCTGGTCTCCAGAAATGACCCCCAGTGAACCACACCTTCTAGTCTTCCTGCTTTTGTGTAGTGTCCTCCAAGACTGAATCTGGACTGGGCCTGTAATTCCCTCCAACTGATAGGATGCAGGAGAAGTGACAGTCGGACATTTCCAAGGCTTAAGCCTGTAAGAAGGTCAGCAGCTTTGAGCCACAGTGCAAGATATCAAGCTACTTTGCTGGAGAGACCATGTGGAGACACCATATGTGGAGGCCAATTGAGAGAGAGAAGGAGAACCACCAACTTTCTCCCCCTGCCCCTAACAACTAAGGTCCCAGGCTTAGGCATCCTTGCCAAAGTACCAATCAAACTTGTGAGAGAAAAATCTTAGATGTTCCACCTTCATCCACAATCTGACTAGAGCTACAGAAAGACCCTAAGTGAGACCAAGAGAAGAACCATCTAACAGAGTCTAACAGAAGCTATTTAAAACTAATAGGAGAAATAATATACAAAATGGTCTCTGAGTTCAGTCCTTGTTGGGGCTGAGGCTGATTCAGTTCATTCAAATATCCATTCTTCAGAATGCCAATTCACAGAATGGACAACATAATAAAATGGCTGTTTTCTTAAGCCACTAAATATGGAGTGGTTTGTTCTGCAGCAATGTATAATCAAAACGGATGTTAAGACAGACATTTGGAGTGAAGACAGGTACTCTCAAACCCACACAATGACTTATTTTCAGATCTGGTTTTTCCATTTTGTTCAATGTTTTCATCCCTCTAACCGGAGCCTTTGTCACTTGATACACTAAGATAAAAATCTTAAATTATGTCACATAGGTTTTTAGTATGCTCTTGACTCTCAGGGATTTAAAAATGATCCACTGGAACCTACAGCAAAGAATGCAGATGAAAGCAGTCCTCCTTCTTAGGTTTCCCAAGATATATTTACCCACTGCGGAAGGTGTGCAAACTCATCTCATTTCCCAAAAGCATAAGGTTTTCTGAATCAGGCCTTCGATCCCATGAAGTGTCTATAAGAGTAAAGTAACACACACTCACACAGGCTGATAAAATCATCATAATAATAAAAACCCCTCAGACTTCTTCTTCTTCTTCTTCTTCTTCTTTTTTTTTTTTTTTTCAGCTGTGAAGCAGCACCTGCCATTAGCTGTGGTGGTTCCTATTTTCATATTGTCTGACAGTAGCAGTTGGATCACGCTTGAGCCAGTGTGACTGAGAGGCGGGCTCCCTGCTTCCACAAAGCTGAATTTAATAAGATGAGAACAGCATGCCAAGATGGGGAGCTCCCTCCCTAACACTTATCCTGACACCAGCCCCTCAGCGGGGCCGTATTGCTGTGGTAATCTGGGTGAGCTGGACAGAGCGTCCTGCTTACAAGTTCAATATAATGGAACAGCAGGGGGTGAAGGGCTGGCAGAAAAGCTTAGCAAAGTTAAAGCCTATTACTCTATGCTTGAGGAAAAATGAGTCACAAAATATTACACCCAGAGCAAGACTTGAACCTGCCAAATGCAGCAGCAACACACGCTAAGCCTTGTCCATAATGGTGCATTCATTATTCTATGGTCCAGGGTAATGTGGATTTAAATGTCTTTAACCCTAATGGAAATGTATATGCAAATTTCCCCTTAAAACCATCCCTCCATCAGTATTCTTTTACCCTGAATCTAATAGGCAAAGTGACTGTATACTACATATGTCAAAGAAAATGATGCTTTTTAAATCTGCCTTTAGTAGCAAGAAGGCAAGAAACTGGACAGAAATCTTTCAGCTGCATATTATCGCCTTTGTTGTTGCTGTTTGTGCCTCTTGTGGTGATGAATTTAAAACTAATGGAAGAAATAGCATGCAAATGATCTCTGAGTTCAGTCTTGGTTGAGGCTTAGGCTGGCTTAGTTAATTTGAATGTCGATTCTTCAATATAAATAAGTTCTTCAGCAAACACTTCAATACAAGTTAGTTCTGACACAAATTCTTCAATGCTAGCTAATCAAACCAAACTGTTAGATTTGAAACAGATTTCCTCATATTTTCCATCAACCAGTGCCGCAGAACCAATGTCGGGATCCGTCTAACTGAAAGAGCACCAATTAGAATCCTGAATCTTAAGATGCTCTAGGACTCAGATTTTTTGAAAGAATGACAGTAAAACTAAGACCTGCTCCCCCTAGGCAAACTACTACCAGGTTCTTATTACATTAAAGGCCACTGATATCATCAGGTATAGCGTTAATGACAACAGTCACCAATTACTGAGTTCTTTATCAAGGCTGGGAGCCCAGTTGGGTATTATATATCCATTATCTCCAATCTTTATGCAGTATGTTAGAAATTTTCACACTGCTCTTCTGATGTACAAAGAACTTTCACCTTCTTTATTTGTAGATGATCAAATGTTCTTTAGGATTCTCCAATGGGGAAACAACCTTAGATGTCAGACTTGCCAAATTATGTTTCTTATTCTCTTCCAGTTTCCACAGCATGTTTGACTATATGGTTGTCTTTCAGATACATTTTAAGTCTTTTAGATTTTCTCTCTTTCCCCTTGCTCCTCTTGACCATAGTGTCTGGAACTCATATGCTTAGCACCAGTGGAGAATGAAGACTCCAGACTCATGTGGTTACTCTTAGGTGCCTGCAGGCCCTTCCTTGGGATGGCTGGTCTGGCTGATTGCATGGATTGAAGGGCAATCATGTCCTAACTGGCCATTTGCAGTTTCCCACTGGTCCACTACTAGAAAGTGTGGTCCTGATCTCTCGACTCTGTACATGAAGTCCTCACACAAAGCAGAGTCTGACCATACCAAGGTGTATGCAAGTGCACCTTCTGTCTCTGAACTTCTGTGTTCCCACATCAGGATGTGTAGGAATATCTAATGGCCTTCATGCCAGGTGCAGGACTGGAGGAGCAAGCCTACTTTGTCAGGCTCATCTCTCTAGTTCACCTGTCACCCTGGGGTACTTCCATTCCCACTCCAGGAGGACGTGGTGCAGAGATGAATATGAGATCCTTCCCAAGATCTTAGCTATGTCCAGGGAAGTAGACCACTAACCTTGGTGTTTTGGGGGTTTCCTAGACTCACCTGAATATTTCTCTTGTCCTCTCACTTTAAGCACAGCACCAAGAGTGAGATAAATGGGAACCTTGTCATCTGATCTCTTTTCTTTGTCTTTCTCACCTTGCTTCTATTCAACACTGCTCTGGGCTCAGAAGCAGGGCTTGCCCCTTCTACTTCTTGCCTAGCCAGACCCCCTTACCTCATATCCAGAGTTCTTGCTGTGTTCTGACTGTCCTAATTTAGGTTCCTCAGAAGCAGGCAAGGATTCAAATGCAAGTAGTTTATTTGGGAGAGGCAAGAAACACCAAAGTAGGGAGATGAGAGAGGGAGGAGGAGGCAGAGGGAAAATGGTGCATTATAGGCCAGTTATCACTGTGGGCAACCGGGCCCAATCCTCTGGGGAAACTCTGGGCAACAGCATACAACACATGTTCAGAGTTATCCCGCCCAAGGGTTAAAGAAGCTGCAGCACGTATACATCAATTCCTGCCACTCATTGGTTGGAGACTGCTCCATTTGGGATAATGAAACTGTTCTTTGTCCTGATTGTAGTGGGTACACAAATCTTTACATGTGTTGAAACTCTTAGAATAAAGGTATACAGATGGAAAATGAGCATAAGAAAGGATGTTTACCATCATATGTCATTAGGGAATTAAAAATTAAAACAATGAGATATTGCTACACATCAACTACAAAGGTGACAATCCAAAACACTGACAACACTAAATGTTGGTGAGAATGTGGGATAAGAGGGCCTTTCATTCATTGCTGGTGAGAATGGAAACTGGAAGACAACTTGGCAGTTTCTCACAAAACTAAGCATAGTCTTGCCATAAGATGCAGTGTTTATGTTCCCTGATGATTATCTAAATTATTTGAAAACTATGTCCACACAAAAAACTGCACAATGATGTTTATAACAGCTTTTTTTCATACCTGCCAAAACTTGGCAGCAACCAAGATGTCCTTCTGTAGGTGAATGGATAAAAAAACCTCTGGTACATTCATGCAATGGAATGTTATTCAGTGATTGAAAATGAATGAGCTGTCGAGCTGTGAAAATACATAGAGGAGCTTTTATTAGGTATTATTAAGTGAAGGAAATCAATAAGAAAAGGCTGCATACTGTGTGATTCCAACTATACAGCATTCTGCAAAAGGCAAAAGTATGAAGACAGGAAAAAGATCAGTGGTTGCCAAGAGTCAGGGGACAGGAGGGACAATGGACAGTACACAGCAGATTTTTAGGCGAGTAAAACTATTCTCTATGATATCATAATGGTGAATGTGTGTCATTACACATTGTCAAAACTCAGACTGTACAAAAGAGTGAACCCTAATGTAAACTATGGACTTTGGGTGATAATGATGTGCTAATGCAGGTTCATAGATTGCAACAAATGTACCATTCTGGGATGTTGGTACTGGGAGCAGGAGCTGTGTGGGGTAAGCGTAGGGGGCAGGGGTAAATGGGAACTCTTCGTACCTTTCACTTCATTTTGCTGTGAACCTAAAACTGCTGTAAAAAATAAAATAAATGTATTTTTAAAAAAACCTCATAGAATTGTACATCAAAAAAGTTAAATTTACTGTCCATAAAACTTAAAAATAATTAAACAGGAAGGAAGGGAGGAAAGAAGGAAGTAAAAGGAAGTCAGCTTTGACATTATAAGATATTCAATAAGTACTTTGGTCCAGGCAGTACTTGCTCTCTCTTCTGAGGTTATAAGCCTCCCAACACAGCCTTGAACAAAAAGGGTAGAAAAGAATGTGATTTAAAGGGAGACAATCCTTCCTTAATTTAATAGTTTCAAATTATTATTTCTGCTACCTTTACACACTCTGCCAGGTAGACATATTGCCCTCATTTGGTAGACAAGGAACCCATGGAACAGAGAGCTTAAATGACTAAACTCTGTTGGTAAGTGCCAAAGTTGTAAATTGATTCCAGGTCTACATGGTCTCAAAATTTAGATTCTAATTACAAAAGAAATGTTCAAGGACAGCTATTGATAACTCAGACAACTGGGTAATATTGTATCTGAAAATAATTCTTCAAGGCTGAGAGGAGAAACTGAGGAGGAAAGGTGGGAGCCAGGGGCAGCAATCAAATTACCAGCTTCACTAAATCTACCACACCTAAATGGGAATGAGCTGGGATGGTGTAAGATTGTGCTTTTTCTTTTTCTTTCTTTTTTTTTTTTGCTAAGTATTTTTTTTTTTAATTTCTAGTAAAAGATTGATTATGTTTATTCCAAAGACTGATGTTAGAACACTGATGTTAAATTTCTACTTCTTCGCTGGGCATAGTGGCTTATGCCTGTAATCCTAACACTCCAGGAGGCTGACGCAGGAGGATCACTTAAGATCAGGAGTTTGAGACCAGCCTGAGCAAGAGTAAGACCCTGTCTCTACTAAAAATAGAAAAAATTAGCTGGGTATGGTGGTATGTGCCTGCAGTCCCAGCTGCTGAGGAGGGTGAGGCAGGAGGATTGCTTGAACCCAGGAGTTCAAGGTTGTAGTGAGTTATGAAGATGCCACTGCACTGTAGTAGCCAGGGCAACAGAGCGAGACTACGTCTCAATAAAAAAAAAATTCTACTTCTGTTCATTTTGCCAAGGTGCAAAATAATTAAGACATTTGTTCTACATTCATTCCAGAGAAAAGTGTTCGTTTACGTGACCAAAATATGGAACGCCATTTATTTGCTATTGTTTCAGACAAAGCCACAGGATCCTTGCCATGAATTATCTGTTTCAAAGTGACATTACTAGTTAAAATCTGACATTTTGGAGATAGGCGATTTCCCTAAAAATTATTTTATGGACTTGATGAATTTTCTTTTTCCATCTCTTAATCTGAAAACCAACCAATCAAACAAGCAAACAAAACCCATTACAGTGTTCATTCTAGTTTAGTGAAAGCCATGTGTGAAAACAGAATAATTTGGTTGAGTGTTAATATCACAGGAAATTCATTATTTTGGTAGAAAAGTAATAGCTTTTAAATAAAATTCCAGTGAATACTTTTGATCAAACTGCAGTAGTTACAAAAGGAATTGAATTCCTCTTATTAACATAAATCAAAGTAATACCCCAGCCCTGGAGTGCCACATTCTCTTTCACCCCTAGACTTGGTGAATATACTGGTGTCTCTTCTCTCTGAAACATCAACCCACCCTACTCCCAGCATCCATCTTTCACAGTTATCCTTCAGGTATCACTTTATACGTAATTTTCTCTGGCAGTCTTTCTCCCATTCTGCCACTCCCTCTTCCAATTCCCAAGAAGGCACTTTTCCTCATAGCACAAGGTACTTAACTTAGCACAGAACGCATCTATCTGTGCAAACAATGGCCATTTTTCTTCTCAGAAGCCTACTGGACATGTGAGTTCATGAAGACAAGAAGCACTTTCTAAACAGCTGTAGCTTGACATCTAGCATGTCTTACATGCTCAGAATGGTTAAACAATGAATGAATTACACTTATGTTTATTCCCCGTGAAGACTAGCCTAGATTAGGAAACAGCATATGTGATAGGCCAGAAATAGAATCCTAATTTACCTGTTCTGTGAATTTTGGCAAATTGTCTAACCTTTGTAATTTTCTGTTTCCTCATTTGTGTTACAGAAACATTAAAATTTACCTTCCAGGAATGTTGTTGCCAATAAGTGAGATATTATAAATCAATTTATTGGCATTTTACCTAGCAAAGCATAAACACTCAATAGCTGGTAAGTGAGTTCTACTGCTATGTCTCAGTAGGGGCTACTTGGAATCACATTAATATTTATAATGTGTTTATTCCTACCATCACACCAGTTTGAGAGGCTAAATATATGCAGTAATGGTTCTCAAACCTTAGTGTGCATTAGAATCCCCTGGAAAGCTCACTAAAACACAGATTGCTGGGCCCTAACTCTAGAGTTTCTGATTAAGCTGCTATAGGGCAGGGCCCAAGAATTTGCATATCTGACAATTTCTTGGGTAATATTAATGCTACTGGTCCTGGGACCATCCTTTAAGAAGTGATTCTCATTTTCTTCCCATTCCTCCTCAGCCAAGACAGCTGCACACTGGAGTCACTCAAAAAGTTTTCAATCAGCCATCATGGTGGTGCGTGCCTGTAGTCCTAGCAACTTGGGAGGCTGAGGCAGGAGGATTGCTTGAGCCCAGGAGTTTGGGACTGCAGTGAGCTATGATGATGCCACTGCACTCTAGGCCAGGCAACAGAGCACGACCCTGTCTCGAAAAAAAAAAAAAAAAGAAGAAGAAGCTTTCAGAAGTACTAATTCATGGGTCCCCTACCATAGATTTCTGATTAATGATAGGTCTAGGGTACAGCCTGAGCATTGGGGTTTTTGAAAGCTTCTCAGGGATTCTAATGAGAAGCCAAGGTTGAGTACCAGGTCCCCAGATACATGCCAATGGAGCCTTGCATCTCAAAGTGTAGTTCTTAGATCAGCAGCATCCAAATCACCAGGGAGCTTGTTAGAAATGCATAAGCTCAGACCCCACCCAAACCTAACTAATCAGAATCTGCATTTTAATAAAATCTCCCCCAAAAGAATTCCTGTGCATGTTGAGTTTGAGAAGTCCTGAAACAAGGAGTCCTCACACCCAGCTCACATCAAAGGAAGTGTTACCAGATCACATCTTTGCCCCAGAGCTTCTCTTTCCTGTGATACCAGGATTTAGAACAAAATGAATAACTCGTTACCTTCGCTTATTTGCCCGTTCCCCCAAGAGAGTGGTTTTTATGTCCTGCGTTGCAGGCATAAGCCTGGGAAGTCGTCTCTCTTTGTCCCTGTCTTCCTGGACTCAGTTTCCATCACCAGACACAGGCTTCGTCACACATATTTATTATTGCCAAGGCTTTATACTCTGATTTAAAATGGGAAGCAGGATCGATGTCTTAGTAGGATTCAGAAAAATGAAACTCTCCTTTAAAAAAATGTTAGCGCCTGGTTTCTCCTTAAATTACCCTAACACGCAGATGTGTTGAGATGGTATTAAAATAAAATCTTTATCCACTACAGACTGGAAAGTGAAAAGTAACTTGGAAGGGATGCCTAATGATTTGGAAAAAGAAAAAGATCCAACTGCATTAGTGAAAAAGTTATGAGGTGTCTATGACCAGAGAAACCTGAAATGTGCTAATTGAATGCCCTCAGATGCCATTATCAGTGAGGCCCCTCTGGAGCCAGGAGCACAAGCACATCTAACCAGAAACCTGAGCTAACAGCAAAGCATTCTGTCTTGATGGCCTAAGAAGGGTTCTGTGGTGCACGAGTCAGCAGTGGAGGGTCCTTGTGCACGCTAGTTTATCAAGAATCCTCGACAGACGAGCGAAAATCACTTCTGGTTGAGTATGCCATTTTGTGTTCGAAACTCAGAGAGAAGACAAGTTTTGCTTTTAGAGAGAACAATAACAGCCATATTAGGAATATGTGCATGCGCACATGTACTCATGTACACACATGCATGTGCACACACACACACACACACACATTCCAAATCACAACTCTCTTTCTCAAACTGTGTTCCACGGACCAGCAGCATCAGCAGCATCTGGCCCCACCCCAGACCTGCTGTATAAGAATCTGCATTTTAACAAGGTCTCCAGGTATTTGAAGTCCAGTTTCTTTGATCAGACACAAGGGCTCTTCTCCTTTGGAGTTTTGGGTACCTGACCAGCCACCACTGCAACTGCCACCAGCACTGCCATAGCCACAGGTTTTTCTGGGAGATGGACATGGAGAATACAAAGAATAAAAACAGGATTTCCTCCTCTCTCTCTCTGATCCCAAGGGACCCCTTTTCTCCTTCTTTAGATTAAAATTAAATGGGTTTTCGTGCAGCAATTTCTGCCAGCACTGGATGTATAGTTCCTGGTTTCTAGCTGTCTTTGGGCCTAGAGCAGGAGATGCCAGAGGAGAAAAATGGTTCAGTGATCCTTCAAGTTCTGGTTTTCTTCCTTAGTCCACTTGCTGCTATTTACTTTCTAGGCTCCTCAGAGAATTGCTCTATACATTCCATGCAGGATTTTTAACTGCGTTCATTGAAAGAGACAGGGTGGAGTTTGTTTACTCCATCTTAACTAGATATCCCAGAAAGGATACCTTAATTACTGCAAGGAGACTGGCTTTATGACTAAAAGTGTCCAGAAAACTTCTTACCTGAAATTTGATAAAGTCATGGGGCCTGTCTTAGGTTTCATCCAAGAGCCAAGGGAGAAAAGAATAAAGTTGTTTTATGAATGGTCTTTCAACTTAATGGCTGCATATGGTTAAATTTTCATAAAGAATATTTAGAAGTATTTCACCTTCAGTAATCAATTCTATAGAGCTGGAAGGAAAAAAAAAAGTCAGTCTGAGAATACTTGCAATGCTTAATTATTTTTCGGAGTAGACAGTAAGGAAGAAAAAGCTCCACGTCGTAACTTTGGCTCTCTGCTTCACTGAATCGCCAAAATAAAGGGAAGTCTTCAGCCATGGCTTTAGATTTGGACAAGATGGGAACTTCATCATTCTTATTTATTATTGTTGGAGGATTGATCCAAAAATAAAAGACCTAAATTTCAGCTGGTCCCAAACCATGGGGAATTTTACCCACACAAAGCCCCCATTTTCCAATGCAAATGTGGTAATTGGACACCTAATTACCCTATTTGCGCACATAAATGAGGGGTGTTCCTGTAAGAAATCAGAGTCCACTCTTAAAACTTTGGCCGCAAGCAATGAAACTACATGCTTTTGTCAACAGTTAAATTGATTAGAATTGTGTTTATTTCTGCTCGTGTTAGGCCACATGTATTTTCATTGGAGCCTATGTCTATTGAGTTAAAAGATTAGTTTAAAAAACCTATGTTATGCAGAGAACCTAGATAGTAATTGCCAAGTATGTGCCAAGAATCCTTTCATTATATAAAGAATGCAAGGTCTGAATAAAAAGAAATATTCTTTGCAACCTCATATGCTTGGGCAGACTCAGCAATCTTATCGTCATAATAAAGACAGAAGGGCCTTTTAAAAGAATACTTTAAGCAAAATTTCCAACATGGATTACTCTCTTGGGTAAATGGCTCAAACACTGAATTTTCCCATTTGCCTAGGGCAGGTAAAGGAGTGAGTTTGCTCTGCATATTTTCTAGCTAGACAGTGTCCTAACAATGTCCTTAGGGGAAAAAATGTTCTTTGATTTGGAAGCATGTATTGTGAGAGGGCCCATCTGGGTTTCCTCCCTATGAATAGAAACACCAAAATTTGGCTGTTTCCTGATCTTTGATTATGTACAGGCCTGGGTTCTAGTCCTGGCTCTAAATCAAACTAACCGTGTACTATTGAGAAGAGACTCAATTCCTTACAATTGTTCAAAGTGGTGAAGAGAAAAGGGAAAGTTTGTCAGGGAGGATGGGGCAGCAAGTCTGAGAAATGGAGGCAGATCATGGGAGGCCTGCAAGAGGTATCAAAGGTAGAGGAGGATGAACAGTAAGGAATGGTTATTAGATTTGGTGATTTGAAGGTCAACAATAACATTATCTCTGTCTTGGTCACCAGGGTACTCAATAAATATTTGTTGAGTAAGTAACTTAATTATCGGCACCATTTATTAGCACCCCTTACACAGGGAGCACTATGTAAGGAGTCTGGATTGCTCAGAAAAAGAAAATAGGCTCCTTCCTGTAAGAAAGTTGCAAAGAGTACTCTTTGAAGACTAAAAATTAACTGAGATAAAATAACTGAACAAGACGGAGTCACAAGACTCAATGTGAGGATAAGGAGACAAGATGACCTTTGAGTTCGTACAGCGATGGGATGCCTACTGGGCGTTGAGTTCCATAGAGGAGTTTCACCCCAGCCTGGGGCCGGGGGCTCAAACTGTGAAAATGCCTGAAGCTCGCTTGACTCCACCACACTTGTGGCCTCCTTAGGTTCAGAGAAGCCCATCAATGCAGAAAAGCTGTACACTGGGGGCACCCCCTCCCCACAACACAGTGAAAACCAGAGGACTCTGGAATCGTGTCTGGATTCTGGCAGCCCAGAGGTAGGACGCTTGACTTCTTCATTACTTCTTTGGTGTCTCTGGATTATTGGGCACTTGCTTGGGCTCCATCTTCTCCCATTAGTGCTCCTGTGGAGCATCTGATACATGCACATACTCTCTCTATATATATTATATATATGAGGGGGAGCATTCATTTATATTCTTTTCACATCTAATACATAAAATAAATCCA
>RJWJ010041810.1:0-13300 GCA_004363605.1 Indri indri | reverse complement strand
CTCACTTTTCCTCACTCACAGTAAATCCTTTTCAAAACAGCTAAATCAAAGCCTTTAAAACAGGGGTCCCCAAATTTCAGACTGGCACCACTCCATAGCGTGTTAGAAACAGGGCTGCACAGCAAGAAGTGAGCTGCAGGTGAGCAAGCGAGGGAAGCTTCATCTGTATTTACAGCTGCTCCCCATCGGTCGCATCACCGCATAAACTCTGCCTCCTGTCAGATCAGAGGTGGCATCAGATTTTCATAGGAGCGTGAACCCTACTGTAAACTGGCCACGCAAGGGATCTAGGTTGCACATTCCTAATGAGATTATAATGCCTGATGATCTGAGGTGGAGCTTAGGAGGTGATGCTAGCCCTGGGGAGTGGCTGCAAATACAGATCATCATTAGCAGAGAGTTTTGACTACACAATAAATGTAATGTACTTGGATCATCCTGAAACCTTCTCCCCACCCCCCAAGCAGTGGAAAAATTGTCTTCTGTGAAACTAGTGCCAAAAAGGTTGGGGACCAATGCTTTGAAACATACCAGATCATATTCATGTACTCCTTAAATACTCAAACAATTAACCATTGCATCTGCAATAAATTTCCAAATCCTGCCAAGCCTTTCATCAGCTGCTGGCTGTTCTATTATCTGCTCCAGTTATCCTGTTCTCCATGCTCTTTCTGTGTACTTTGTTTCCTCTTCCTGGAGTTACTGTCCAGTGCATAGGTGTGTAACATACTCCCCCAATGTACTCAGGTCTGTGCTAAAATACACTACGAATTATAAATTAGCCAGAAATTCACCAAGCCTACTTTACTTTCCTTGGCAAAGAGCTAAACTAAATTTTCCAGCCTACGTTACAGTTAAGTGTGGCCATATGACTGAATTCTCACCAACGGGTTGTGAGTGATGTGCACTTACTACTAAGAGAATAAGTTTTGTAAGAGTAACTTACTCTTAAAAGTAAGTTTTGTGTAGTATAAAGAGGAAATGTTGAGACAGTCTGTGATTGACAAGCATTCTATTTGGCTGTTTTGAGAGGCAGACGTTGTAATTGAAGTTTGAGTATATTCGTGAGTCTTTGGTTGGCTACACAAGTGCAAGCATGTCTTTGCAGAGATCCTGAAAGATTTTTTTAAAAAAGTTCAATCACAGGACTGAATGATTGTCTGTGCCCATATATTTCATGAATAAGCAAGGTATGATAGCTATTTCACCATCACACTGTCATGATGGCCCTTATGGAGGAGGGTAGAGGTTGCTGATACGATAAGAAGTTTTTCACATGTGATACCAAAAAGTAATCATAATGATAGTACTAAAATGGAAAACATATTTAAGGACATTGTCCAGGAAGTATAAATCAAACACAAATAAAGAAAAATGGAAGAATAAAAAATATCAATAATAAAGGGGGCCCAATATCCAACTAAAAATTCATTCTGAGAGGAAAAAATAAAGAAAATGGAGCAGAGGTAATTATCAAAGAATTAATGAAAGAAATGTCCTACACCTGTAAACATGAGCCTTGATTTTTTTTAAAACATCAAATTGATTATTCCAGAAAGAATAATAATTTTTTTGTGAAATTTTAGAAAATAAAGGAATTTTTAAAATTTTCTGGAGAGGAAGAAGAAAATATTTAAGATGTACAATGAAATCAGAATGGCATCACACTTCTGTACTAAAAACAGTGAACCTTGTTTTAAAAATTCTAAGGGGAAATTTTTCCTACCTACAATTTAATACTCAAACCTCCACATGTAAGGATAAAATAGAGGACTATCCAGATAGGTCAGGTACCTTAAAAGCTGCTTGAGGTTGTTCTTCAACAAATGATAGAATCAAGAGAAATGATAAGACAAGAGCTCAGTTTCAGGATGAAGAAGAAACCTCACAGTTTAGAAAAAAAGTATGGATGACGAGCAAGAACATTTCTGGGACAATATAAAACAAGGCACCAATTTTACCAGGATATGGAGCTTATTATTAATAAATCTGTGACAGAGATATCAAGGTGTTTATTGTAAAATACATGAAAATTATTGTGCTTGTCATTTGTCTGCTGCTCTATGATCTAGTTCCACTTTTTCTCTGCTTAGCTCTGTGTCTCAAGGGGCTGACTTGAGCAGACCACATTTCCAAGCCTCCTTGGGAAATGGGGTTCAGTTAAGCTGATCACTAGAAAGCAATGACAGGAGACAGAGGACCCAAAAAGGGGAGAAGCCAGTGTGTATACACTTCCTCCACTGCTGAGATTGGCTTCTCCGTCTTTGGCTACATTTCTTTCATGTTTCTAATCTTTATCAGCTATCTCCACTTCCGTGTGTCATAGTTTCTGATGGTCAGGACTTACTGTCATTGTAGTGTCTTCAAAATGACCCTGATTTCTAGGTTCTGGTAACCCGCTTCTGAAGAATTAGATAGGCCAGTATCTCCCATGTTTTTCTAATCTCAAACTCTCTCTCTCTCTCTGTTCCCCTCTGTGTGACTGTCTATCTCCTGTCTGCTACTTGCCACTTCAACTCTTTTGACTCTTTTCTATTTCTCTTATTAAATGTCCTCTTTTTAACTACACAGTGTAGGTTCTGGAATTTAATTTTAAAAAATGAGGAATGAAAAAGTGAGATGTAGCTTACTGCTTGAAGAGTAGTTTCATAAACAGTACAATATAGATACTGACTATTGGTGATACGAAAATCTAGGGATAATGGAGAAGGAGAAGGGTGAAATGGGATATCTTTGAGACAGCTAACACATATACCATGAAAAGAATGCAATAGTGATTCATAAAATCAAAAGCAATCAAGAAAAGTTTTTATTAAATTATTTACGTATTTATTATGAAAGATATTACTTATGTAAATATTTAAGTATCACAAATAGGAGCTATTGGAGTTGTGGAATTATAAGGCGAGTAAGTCTCCTTCCTATTACAACCTTTTAGAACCTTTGATTTTCAAAACTATGTTTAGACAGTATTTTGATGACAACAAAATGATTATTTTCTTTTAAATTGAAATACATTGCTATAAAGTATTGTAGTGTAAATCAAGTCATACTTTCTTTAACCTAATATATAGTTGCAACAGTTAAATATCTTGTTACTACTAAAATAGCAAGGTGATTTATAATACCACAGTCGAATCTGAAATGATGACTATCACATGCTGGCGTCCTGTCAAGTCACAAATATATGCAGCTCATTAAACACTAGTAGTAGATGAAATTGGATGTTACTAGGTAAAAAATAAATTTAAAAACATCCTTGTCAAGCTTCCTTGCTCCATAAAAGAGGTTATATGGTGTTGATTTTTTTCTGGTTTCTATGTTTTCAATTATCAAATAGAATTTAGATACACAAGCAAAAGTGATCCACTATTGAGAACACTGTGAATACAATAAATATTATGTTGTCAATTTATTTAGTCTATAATGAATCCTTAATTAACTTTAAACATTTAGTATATTTTTTAATGTTTTTTATTTCAGCATATTACTGGGGTACAAATGTTTAGGTTACCTATATTGCCCTTCCCCCACCTGAGTCAGAGCTTCAAGTGTGTCCATCCCCCAGATGGTGCACATTGCACCCATTAGGTGTGTATATACCCATCTCCTCCTCCCCACTCCCATCTGCATGACAACCGATGAATGTTATTACTATATGTGCACTTAAGTCCTACAAGTAGAACTACCATTTGATCCAGCAATCCCATTACTGAGTATCTACCCAAAAGAACAAAAGACATTTTATAAAAAAGACATCTGCACTAGAATGTTTATAGCAGCACAATTCACAATTGCAAAGATGTGGAAATAACCCAAATGCTCATCAATACCTGAGTGGATTCATAAAATGTGGTATATGTATAACATGGAGTTCTACTCAGCCACAAAAAACAATGGAGATATACCACAACTTGTATTATCCTGGATAGAGCTGGAAATCATTCTACTAGGTGAAGTATCACAAGAATGCAAAGACAAACACCACATGTACTCAGCATCAAACATTCAGTATTTTTATTGCTGCATTAAAATTTGTATTTATTTTACTTGCCATTAATGTGATTTTATTAAATTTTGACATTACAACTACTCACATCTTATAATGCTAAATTTAAAGTTTCTAAAATACAACCTCCTTATTTGCACACTGATTTAGCATTATATGATTTTAATTCTCTTGGAAGTTTTAGGTAATTCCTCTACATATATTTGAAAGATCACTCCACTGAGGTTTTATGTCAATATTTATTATCACTGTTGGAGAGCTTATCTGTCCTTATTCTGCAAAGCTGAATCATATTTCAAATGCCAGCATCCTACACATCGATTTAGGCATTTCTTATCCACTTCTATAGAAAAAAGGAAATTATATTTGACAAAAATTTTATAAATTCTTCCACTATTTCATAAAAATATCACATAAAAATAAGAAATAGTTTTAATTTTCTTCCCTCTAGGAAAATAGTAAGATAGGTGGATTAAAAATTTCATGTCTATTCTCCCTGTAAGGTAATCAATTAGCTAAGGAAAGATACTGTATTGATCGACCTTGGACTTTCTTTCTAAACCAATTTAGGAATTATCTTCATATTATCATTAAATCCAGATTTTCTGATTTCTTCCCCCTATCTCATCACACTTTATTCTAATATGTTCACAGTGGCTAATTCTGAGCCACTTTATGAATTATCTTTATTTTATAATTTAGCTCTCAGGGTTTCTAATACTATCCAACTATCTTATATCACTTTGCCCTGATCTGTTCTAATAGGTCCATTAGATAATTGGAACAAATCAGATGTTATGCCTGAAATGAATTTCTGCATAAAAACTAATAAGCAAACATGATTCTACACATAAATTCACAATCATATTTGCAAAAATGTTTATTATTTTAATTAGATATACTGCTTGCATTGATGCACATTCCTGAGCTGTTAAAATATAGGAAATTCAAATTTTGGAAGGTAGGATATAAATAAATGGAAGCAGAATGTAAGCAATATAAAATACTTATGCAATTGTCATAATTTAGCTTTGGTATACTTTGACATTATTTATTTGAATTTTGTAAGTGGTTGAAAATATTGATTTAATGCCAGATTATTTCTTTACTAATAATGAAAGTATTAATGAGGCACACATTACTACAAATAACATTTATTGAAAGTAAATTCTGCAAAAATCCTCGAATAAAGATTTAGGGAGAATATGACGGCCTTTGTATTTCGCAAAACATCTGACCTAAAAGGTTTATAATACATGTACAGAAACAACAATTGCAAAATATTATCATTGCCAAAATATAATATTTAAGAAATTATAACATGAATTCCTAACAGAAATGTCATTCCATGGAGAGAGACCTTTGAAGATATTAGTAGAAGCAGGATCTTTATCAAGGCCATGAAAAATGAAGTACACAGAAAATGACATTATGTTATTGCTTTGATGGGATTTAAAAGTCAGTATGGTTCAAAAGTTCATTTTTTTCCTTGACACTATTCTTTAGTATGTCCACCATGTTCCTCCTGGCTATTCATCTGAGTATCTCCAATGACAGGCAACTTCATACCTCCCAAAGCAGCCAACTTTAGTTGCACAGTTTTCAATAGAATACTTTCAAAATAATCTACCTTCCTGAACACTGTTTATATCATTAAACATTCTAACCATGTAATACATACAGAAGTTTTTAAAATGAACTATTAAATTCTCCAAACATATATTAATATAGTCACACATATACACAAACTCACGAATTTAAGAACATGTGCAATGTGTATGTGTTGAAATCATATATACACTCTCCACTTCACTGTGAGATCAAAATTTTTTGAGAACTATGTTGCCCACATATTTACAAATCTCATAAATCCAATTCTCTTAAATTTATTATGAGAATATAAAATAATATCTTCCATTCTGAATGTGGTCAGAGGTATGAAAATTTTAACGTATCATAAGCCAAGGAGGAAACTGTAGATGAGAGTATCCCTCCATTATTATTTATGATAATTGTGATATCCATATACTTGTCATTCAAGTAGATTTACTGCTTGTACTTATTCTCTGGATATTTTAAGCTGAGAATATTTGGTATTTTAATAAAATTCTGTCACTAACAATACCTTTTATGTTTTTGAAACCCAAGTCTATGATCTACCGGAGAGCTTTAAGTTGCTCCGATTTTATGAAACAATCATATTTCTTGAGAAATTCCTCTTAATAGATAAAACTGATAATATAATTATACTATTTACTTATTTAAAGAAAAACAAGAGTTTTCATATGAAAACTTACATAAGAGAATCTTACATTTCAAATTTATTTTCTCTGATTTTTAATTCAATATCTGGAAGACAGACAAGTAAATTCATTTTTAATAAAAACACATACTGTATGTCCTCACTTAACATTGAGAACTGAAATAAAAGTCTAAAACCCCTCTGGCAGACTAAGGGACCCTCCTTTGGCTAAAACCCCAAATTTTAAAGCTCCGGGCCCTGGCGGGATGGGAGGGTGATCACATCCCATTTGCTTTCACCCACTCCCACTTCCTAATCATTGCTAGATTTTTGTCAAAGGCTGAGTTGAGAGAACCAAAGACTGGGAAAACCCTGGCTTACTTCATATAACCTCCCTCCCCTCAACACTCCCATGCCTCCCTCCAATTTTTATGGTGTGGACTTGACATGCTAACTACTACAGACCACAAAGGGTTTCTTCTTAAAGGACTACTGGCAATGGACTGGCCCTGGCCAGTCTCCTGAGGATGTCCAGTTCATGGACTGGTGCCCTACATTTTACCTTTTTACGTATAGGAGTAAGCTGTGAGTGACACAGGGTCAGAGATAGCCAGGTCCATTCATGTTGGTGTTATTCCACAATGTCAGACTTCTATCGACACTACTTTAAACCTAAAATCCACGAGCTACATGGAGTTCAAAAGAAGGCAAGTTCTACTTATTACACTCCTTAGAGCCATGGACATACAGGCTCAAGGCCCTCCAAAGTTGGTTGACATTGCAAAACATACATAGTAGTATCCTTAATCAATATAGAAATGTTACAGATTAAAATTTCTACATCATACAGAGTCACAATTAACACCAAGAGGAAAGGGGGATAAAAAAGAGGGTTAACAAACCAGACCAAGGAAAGCGATGTGATAAGGAACGTGCCCTGGACTGATCTGGTCAGTCTTTAATGGAACTGCCAGGGTTTTTCAAGGAAGGGTTCTTGATTTGGGAGGAGCCTTCAGCAGCAGAGGCCCGTCGCTGGGCTGTCAGTATAGAAATAGTGCAGCTGACCAGAAATGTCTTGCTCTTTTTATGGCCCTGAGTCCTCTGGTGGGGACTGACAGTAAAGGGTCATGCCCTTATTTGGTTGCTGCAGTGTGTAAACATCTGGTCCCTGTTAACAGGTTTGATGTCTTTTAAAATGGACTCTTTTTCCAAAATGGGGTCACATATGTCAGGGATGCTCTCTATATGGGACCTAATTACAATGCATTTAAATGTTAAATCTCCACTCCAAAGTGATCACGGGATGTATGATACATACAGGTAAACCTAATACATCATGAATAGGATCTTAAAAACTGTGACTTTAAGTTAAAGTATATATAATGAAACCAATTTTACCCTAGGCCAATTAATATACATAAGAGTTAAGTTCCTGTGGCATATTTCTGGTCACAAAAACATCACTAAACTTCTAAATAAAGACCCCAAACACTTCTAATATTAAACATTGATATAAATGTAAGCAGTACACATACATTTAAGAAAGATTAATCAGTACAAGTAAGATAATTATTTACCCAATTATTCCACTTCAGGGTCATGTGTGGCCAGAGCCTATCTGAACAGCTCAGAAAGCAAGGCAAGAACCCACCCTGGACAAGATGCCATCCCATGGCAGGGTGCAGTCACGAACACACCTGCGCGCGCGCACGCGCACACACGCACACACACACACACACACACATTCACTCACACTGGGACAATGTAGACACATCAATGAACCTAACGTACACAGCTTTGAGATGTAGGAGGAAATGGGAGTATCTGGAGAAAACCCACTCAGACATTGGGAGGATATGCAAACTCCATATAGACATTGGACTTGGGCAGGAGGAATCTTTTTTTTTGCCCCCATCAATGTTATAACAAAATGCATTACACAAAATGACATGATTTGAGGGCTTGCTGTATTTATTAATTATCTACTCAATAAAAGGCATTCTGCTAAGTGAAATGGGCTATAAAAATGATTAAACCACAAGCTCTATCTTTGAAGAGTTAAATGTAAGTGGAAGTATTATGGTGGCTGGCATATATTACAGACTCTATAAATACCTTTGTAGAATTGAAAGAGCTAAATTTAATATGTGAAAGTTAATCATACGAACTAGGTCATTCATATCATACTGAACTAAAACACAGTCAAGTAGCCAGGGTGAATATGCACTCAGGGTGCAAAATATTGCTCCAAAAATGTAACTCTCTGCAAGCCTGACTGCTGAATCTGCTTGTTGTAACCTAAAACCAGTTTTATCTGTAGCTTCTGAAATTATTTGCTACAATCCTAAAACTAATTTTACCCACTTCCATTACTCACCAATCAGTACTTGCTAACTCCCCAAACCCTCAATAATGCCAAAGAACTTTCTCCAAGAGCAATGGGTAACATTTCTCCATTTCATAAAACCTCTAACCTTCTCTTCTTCTTTGGAGAGAACACTATTGGTTCACACCAGAGACTATCTCACCCTGATTTGCATACTGATATTGCCAGTAAAAGTCTCTTTTCTTCCATCTAGCCATCTTGGTGGTACTTTGGATGACAAATATAAACTTGATTTTACAAAATTATCTTAGGAAATTGTATTCACTCTTGGCTAAAATGATAAGAGAGACAATTTCCTTGCAGGATGTCACAATTCAATCGCTTGTTGAAATTTAGTAGATTTTCAATGGTTAGAGAGGAAAACTATTTTTAAATCCCTATTCTTCTCTTAATGTATATTTAAGAAACATGAGGACAATAAGCATTTGGCAAAGTCCTCTGCTGAAAGAAGGAGTTCAATAATCAATTAAGAATAAACGAATGGGTTGACTTTAAAATACTTGGAGCTCTTCATCTATAAGTAAACATTCAAAAAATTCCATGGAGAAAAATGCAGTTGTATATGTTACTATCTCTGAAAAATAATGCATACGTTTCTAAATGAAAGACTTTAAATGAATTAATGTAGCACTACTGACACTGGGTCTTTCCTAATAGCTACAGGTTTTTTGATTTTAACAATTTTATGTGAGCTTTCTTATTGTCTTTCAGTAAGTCACATCCATGAAAAGTAAATAACTATTGAGGAAACAATGAGATACTATTCCTTTTACTCAATGATAGCCATATAATATTTATGCAGCAAAACACTTAAAGAAGCAAATATACTTTTGAATTTTGGTCTGAAAAACTAAACCAAAGAATGAAAACATAGGTTACATATTCATTTAATGCTTACAAAAATTAGAGCTTTCAAAGTAAACATTATTGTACTTAAGTATTATTTAAATATGTGGCTTTTCCAGAGATAAACAACAACAAAAAAAGATATTGTTAAAAATTAGAATATTTATTGGGAAAGAAAAATGAGTGATAACTCCTTGATGTTATGAAATAATATTCTCAGATGAAAAGTTAAATATGCTTTACAATTTAGTTGCATTTTTCAAGTTTATATTGGTTATGACATGGAAAATATTAAATAAATATTGAGAAGCAGGTTAAGTTGCTACTTCAATGCAGGAGCCCGAGTTCAAGAACACTTGAGCCCAGACTTATATGTAAAGGATGTCACCATGCTTAAATGCCTAATCGACAAGAAAATACCCATTTTTTAAGCAGTCCCATAAAAGGGAATATGTAAATTGTTTGTAGAAGTTTATCCAGATTGATGACGTAAGTACGAGATAAAGAAGAATGTTAGTGCAAACATAGATGCCCCGATTTACTGAAGAATTTGATGCACTGATTATCTGGTCACTCTGTATTTCCTACTTTATATGATGATATTTGCTTCTTGATTGACTGTTGTCTGGACACCCAGACTTTCTGGAAGACACTCTGCTCCTTCCCACCTTAGATCTTTGCACGAGCAGTGCCCTCTTCTATGAACATTCTCCCTTCCACTTTTGACTTAGCTTGTTCAGATTATAGGCTTTATTTTAAATGTCTTATGCTCAAGGAGTTCTTGCCTGAAAATCCTGTTTAAATAAATCATCACATTATTCTATTTCAACACCTGATTAATGTACATTAAACTCTTAAATATACTATATTATTCATTAAATTTTTGTGGTGATAGTTATGTTCTATAGAACATCCACAGAATTAGTCAGCTAACAGAACCATGCATGTGTGCATGCCTTCTAGATTTCCAGGAATTTTGAGAAATTTTGAGAGCTTCTCAAACCCAGTATGAATATCAAAGTCCCTAGTTTTTCCTTTACATTTTTATTTGGTCAGCTCTTTGTTATCCCCAGTAGTGTTGTTACCTCAGGCAGCTAGCTGTATTGTTAAACAATTTGTGATGTTTTTTTTTTTCCCCCAGAAAATTCCTAGCAATAGAGTTTTCCCACACAAAAGTTGAGTTCTGAGTGAGCTCAAATATTAACAAAGACAAGCCCTAATAATGGAGGTTTTATGGAGCTCCTAGTGAATTTTCACACTGGTGAAAATTTGCAGGAGAGAAACTTCGGGGTTGCGGTTCAAACTTACTCTTTTCACTCAGGTGGTTTCGAAGCTGCTTGGTTTCACAGCTACTATAATTGTGAGGCTGCTGGTTTCCAGGAATATTTTGGATTTGACAAGAAGGAGATGGTAATCAGATGAGTGAAAATGGCAAAAGCTCACTGTTCTTACAGAGATTCAGCATTTTTCCTTGAATAAACACTCCTCAGATTGTTTGAAGCCTTTGCTAATTTCCAGAAATGTGAAAACGTTCATTCTGATAACTTTAGCCAGTATTCTTATCACTTTCATAATGGTAAAGATTTTATGATTTCTTGTGCTGCCATTTCTGAAGTGTTTCTTGCTTTCTAAAAAAAAAAATATATATATATATATATATATACACATATATATACACACACATATATATACATATAATGAACACTTGCGAACTATTTTGATTTTTTAATTAAGAATGGAAACATAAATTCTATGCCTAGTCCAATAATAGAAGAGTTTTTCCAACATTTTCTTCTAGAGTTCTTATGGTTCCATGTCTTACATTTAAGTCCTTTGTCTTGAATTAATTTCTGTGAGTGGTGAGAAATATGGATTCTGTTTCATTCTTCTACATGTGGCTATCCAATTTTCCCAGTACCATTTATTGAATAGGGCTTCCTTTCCCCTGTGTATATTGTTTTCTGCTTTGTCAAAGATTAGTTGGATGGTTTTATATCTGGGTTTTCTGTTCTGTTCCATTGATCTGTGTCTCTATTTTTGTGCTAATACCATGCTGTTTTGGTTACTATAGCCTTGTAGTATAGCTTGAAGTCTGGTAAATTGATGTCTCCTAGTTTGTTTTTTTTTTGCTTAAGGTTACTTTGGCTATACAGGGTCTTCTCTGGTTCCATATGAAGCATAAGATTATTTTTTGTAGCCTTGTGAAAAATGATGTGAGTATTTTAATAGGGACTGCATTGAATCTGTACATCACTTTGGGTAGTATGGACATTTTAACAATGTTGATTCTACCAAACCATGAACATGACATGTTTTTCCATTTTTTGTATCATCTGCAATTTCTTTCCTCAATCTTTTGTACTTCTCTTTGTAGAGGTCTTTCACCTATTTAGTTAAGTATAGTCCTAGGTATTTTATCTTCTTTGTAGAAATTGTGAATGGTATTGAGCCTTTGATTTGACTCTCATTTTGACTGTCATTGGGGAATAGGAATGCTACTGATTTGTTTTCATTGATTTTGTAACCTGAGACTTTGCAGAATTTATTTATCAATTCCAGGAATCTCTTGGCTGAATCTTTGGGGTTTAGAAGAGGTCACACTATTGCTTTTTGCTGTATTTCCAATTTTGAAGTCTAAAGTATAAAAGTGATCTTTATGATATTAAAGAGTTTATCTTAAGTGAAATGTAAAAAATTTAATGTTTGTAATATTTTTATTAAATTCAATTTTAAACTCTAATTTTTAGCATAAGGTACTAGCTAGAATATAATCATTTTTGTTTCAAAAATATCTTCATATTGTAAAAGGTTTTGCACTAAAACTTGAAATATATAATTAAGATCACATGGAAATAATTTAAAATGAATTAGTAATAATTGACACATTCAAGTGTGTGTGTGTTTTTCCCAAAAGGGTTAATTTTGCTCTTCTCTCTCTATCCAGATCTAACTGAATCCTCATGTAGGTACTTTTCTGTAAACTAATTAGTTGCCCTAAGGTCTCTACTAAACTTTTGACTGTATCTCCAGAGCTGTCAGATGAATTAACAACTAGGATTGCATCTTACATATAAAGGAATGTGACCTACTTTTTATAACTTACTCATTCTTGTATTAGCGCTGATGGGCCACTTTTCAAACAACTTGTATAATGTCAATGACTGAAAAAAAACCTTTAGCCATCCACTGTTTAAAAGTTTAAACAAGCACACAAATGTAGATTTTGTTGTCATAAAGATAGTGCATTTGTTGAATCTGTACAATTTTTTTCTGTTTAGTCTTTTTTAAGACATCTCAAATTAAATATTACATCTTACGTTATTTGGTGAATTAGTAGATGTAGACATTTTGAAGAATTAGTTTCCTGGAATGCTACTATGAAGCAGCATACTCTACTGTATGGAATCGGTATCATGTGGATCTCTTTCCTGTTCCAGGATGAAATTAATCCAAACTCTGACAAGTCCTCCAGATATTATCTATAATATTACATGATACTGACAGTGGCATTATAATGTACCCTCAGCATCTGTGTATAATACTTACAGCAAAATATGGTTGTGAAACTTTAAATGAAACTGATGCTTCGGGATGTTCTTATATTTAAAAAAATACATTAAATAATTTGGTAAGCATCAATCGGTTCAGAGGAGAAGCTTAGTAGATCTTTGCAAAAAGAAATATAGTGAAGATAAAATTACTATGGTGCTATGAAAGAAGAGACATGCTTGCATTGCATGCTAGGTACTATATAAATATATTCAATTAAAAAGAGTGCAATAAAAAGAGTGTTGGACAGGAAAAATAGAGCAATAAA
>RJWJ010041809.1:0-13335 GCA_004363605.1 Indri indri | reverse complement strand
AGATACCCCTAACGTCTCATTGGAGTCCTTGATGGGAATGGTCTCAGATCCTCCCATCAAGACGGGCTTGTGTTTGGCAACTGGTGCCATCTTGTTTATCAGGCCAATGCAGTTACATAACTTTCATGTGCTGAGTGAGATCATCCCTTAACTCCCAAATCGGTGGAATAGGATGTGCAAATGCATCCCCACAGTGCCCATGGAATATCTGGCTGGTGAGGAAAAGGTCTTCATTATGATTATTATTTTTATCTTTGGTTTTGGAATTTGTTTTTTAAGGTTCTTTGTTTTGAAATAATTTTAGACTCATGAGAAATTTCAAAAATAGTATAGAGTTCCTGTGTACCCTCCACCCAGGTTCTCCCAATGACATTATCATACATCATTATAATACATTACGCAAACCAGGAAAATGACATTGGTACAATACCATATAAAAGACAAGAGAAGGTCTGTGTTATTTGCATGCATGTATGTGTGGGTGCAATAACTGAGTTCTTTCTCCGTACTGGCCACTTTCCAGTGCTATATTGTTTAAATCCTTGTAATAACCCTATGAGGTATATGCCATCATTATTCCCATTTTATAGATGAGGAGACCAAGGCACAGTGAGCTTAAATGACCTGCCTGAGCGCGTGTAACTAGTAAGTGGTGGAGTTGTGATACAAACCCAGCATCTTACTCGAGAGCCTGTGCTTTCACCCTCTCTTTTATGCTGCCTGCAAGTTTAGTATAATAATAAAGTTCCTTGGAAGTAGAGACTTAGATTGTATATCCTTCTAATCTTCCCACAGTGATTTACAAACGCCAGGGGCTCACTGCATGTTTAGGTTTTGCTTTGTGTATGTGTACTGAATGTATTATATAAGTAGAGTCAATGGACTGTGACTGGACTGGATCTTTCTCTCCCTGCTTTCCCAGAACTTGTTAAGTCTAAGTCGTGAGAACTAGGAATGTCACAATCTGCAAAGAAGAAGAATGGGAAATACCCCACACAGTGGTTATTGGTCATGGCACACAGAGCAGTGTCTCGATCTACATCCCAAGCCACCTAGGCAGAGAATGGATTCACCCTGTGCTGCTGACCTTGGATCTAGTGGCAAACCTAATTCATCTCTATCTGGGCACAGATACCCACACACTGGGAGGTCTAGAGTGGTGTAAGCTTCAGTGGTGGTTAATCTACAAAGTATTTGCCCTGGGTGTACCTCCATAGTGTCTTCATTTTTCCTTCCTTTGCTTTTTCGTTTGGTTAGATGTAACACAAATGGGTCATCCCTAGGCAAATATCAACTAATAGTAGGCAGCAAGAAGTCACTCGAAATGGTACCTGGGGATAGTGAGTTGGGGTAGGGGCAGGAACCAATCGAGGATAAACTTATTTGAGTTCAACAGATGATTTCTGTGCACCCATGTTGGGCCAGACTTGTGTTCACCACGCAGGATCTAGGGGACCACAGGACATGACTCTGGCTCTGGAAGCTCGCACCTGATGGAGGCAGTTTGGTAAAGAGAAAAAAGCATTCAGATTTGAGTTCAAATCTTGGTCCCTTATCATTGACCAGCTGATTAACCTCAGGCAAATCTCTTAATCTCTCGAGTCCTAAATTTTCCCGTGTGTAACGTGATGGTAATAATACTTACACTGAAGATCAACTGTGACAAATGAAAGGAGGCAGAAGTAAGAAACCACATTCGGTATGATTTCATTTGCATGAAATGTCCGGAAAAGGCAAATATAGAGAGACAGAGAGTAGATTAGATTAGTGATTGCTTGGGTATGGGGCTGGGAATGGTTCAATCACTTTTGCACAGGTGTCTTTTTTGGGTGATGGAAATGTTCTAGCATTGGATTGTGATGACCATGATTCTGTAAATTTACTACAAATCACTGAATTATACACTTTAAATGAGTGAATTTTATGACATGGAAATCATACCTCAATAAATCTGTTTTTTTAAAAAGTGTCAGTGGTGAGGCTCAAGTGAGATGATTCATTGGCACCACTTAAGATGTTCTGACATGCCGTACAGGGATGCATTATCATTAGGATTTTCAAACTCAGAAGTTGACTGTTCCCTGTGGCTGACTGCACACAGGAAATGTTACAGAGGTTGGTGGCCTTCCAGTCAAGAAGACAGCATTGTAGTCATCCTCAAGGACTCCTAGTAAGCTTCCTGAAGGTAGGGGTTGGCTTCGGATCCGTGTCTCCCTAGGGTCTTGCAGAAATTTCTGCTTCCAGAAATGGT
Source organism: Indri indri (assembly GCA_004363605.1). NCBI lineage: Eukaryota > Metazoa > Chordata > Mammalia > Primates > Indriidae > Indri > Indri indri. The sequence goes on along the minus strand of RJWJ010041809.1, from coordinate 11,084 downwards.
GAATTGTTTTGCTGTAAACCAGTCCTCCTGCCAAGAATAACTAGAAAATCTGGACCAAATATTTTTTAAAAAAATCTATTTGATGAGCGTGCTACCAAGCTACCAAGGTAGTGAAGACTTGAGTGGCCATAATCCCAGAAAGAAAGGAGGCACACAAAGGTGGCCCAAAGTTAATGCTGCTTTTCCCCTCAAGGTGTTTGCTAATTCCAAATGGTGGCTATGAGACTCAGAAGATGAACAGAACTTCCTGCAGCTCATGTTGCTTAGGGAAAAATATTGGTGCTCCAGGTCCACTGGGTGAAAGGGGACCCTGGTAAACACCAGCGTGTCTAGTAGGACCCTGATGGGCTACACTCTATGAGTAAGGGTAAGCTAGAAATAGAACGGTCCTTATAAAAATAAAGCCCAGGATCAAATCTGCTCCAATTTGCATTAATGTGACTTGCCTCTCTCCAAACTGCCTGCCAGAAGCAAAATTTAAATCCTCTCTGGAGAAAGATAACATCATCCAGAAACTCAAATTATCTCCTTAAATTTTTATGCACAATTTCAGGAATTCAATAAAAAAAAAATTACCAGACATATTAGGAGGCAAAACTACATGACTGAAAACCAGGAGGTAAAAAAAACAAACAAACAAACAAAAAAAAAACCAGACCCTGAAAAGATGCAGTGTTATCAAACATGGATTTTATCTTCTTTTATTTTAACATGATTTGATTTATATTTAATTCTTGTGTTCTAGGATTTGCCAGAATTAGGAGCTGTCTTCCCGACTGGTCTGGGTTTAATTTATATTTTTCTAAAAGCAACAGTATCGAGGTATAATAAATTGTACCCATTTAAATATATGGTTGACAAGTGCATACACCTGTATAAATGCTACCACAATGAACACACAGAACATGTTTATCACCTCAAAAAGTTGGGGTGATGAAAATGTTCTCACCCCCTTTGCAGTCAGTCCCTCCATCTCCCACACCCATCAACCACTTACTGTCACTAAAGATTACTTTACATTTTCTAGAATTTCATTGAAATTGATTCATACAACATGTACTCTTTTGTGTCTGGCTTCTTTCACTCAGCATGATGTTGTTGAAATACATCCATGTTGTTGCATTTATCGGTGGTTATTTTTGATTGCTTGTATTTCATCCTAAGACATATGGTTAAGATATGTAAGATATTAGATGACAAGATGGAAAATCTCAGCAGAGATCTGGAAACGATGAAAAAGTCAAATGAACATTCTAGAACTGCAAAATCCAATAAGTGAAACTAACAGTTCACTACATGGGTTTAACAGCACATTAGACATAGTTGAAGAGAGAATTAGTGAACTAGAATATGGGTCAGAGGAAAATATCCAGACCAAAGCAAAAAGGGAAAAACAGATGGAAAATATCAAAAAGAATGTGTGCAAGATATATGGGGCCTGTTGAAGGTCTAATATATTTGTAATTGAGATTCCAGAGGGAGAGGAGAGAAAGAAAGGAAGAGAAGCAAAATGTGAAGAGGTAATGACTGAGAATTTTCCAAAAATGACAAAACACATCAAGCTACAGCTTCAACAAGTACCTTGAACCCCAAACAAGATGAACACAAAGAAAACCACATCCAGGGACATCTTAGCAGAACTGCTAAATGCGGTGCCCTGCAACGAATTCCTGGTTCACGCAGGGCTCTCAGCCTTTGTTCATTCCATGCGTGCATGTATGCATGGTGGATAAATGAAAGAACAAGAGAATGAAATGAAGGCGGGAAGGAAAAAAAGGGAGATGAATCATGAAGCCTAGCGTTCTTTCCCAGATTTACCAAATATTACAGGTTGTTTCCTGGGAAGCAGGATCTGAGAAGGAGGTTAGCGTGTTGGAATTTTGTTGGGGAGCATTATTGGAAGCAGCTTCGGTGGGGGAGTGAAGGAGAAGATGGGTGACTCGATCTCAATGAAGACCTCGTCCAACCTCTCAGGGTGCTCAGGGGCTGGGCTCACAACGCAGAGTTGTTCTGAATTGAGACGAAGGGCTCAGGTCTCCATATGACCTCACCAACCAGTTGGCAACCCCCAAGGAGGGAGGGCAACTTGGGGCATGTTTTCTTTAGTCAAGGGACTTTCTGGGAGGGGACATTTGGGTGGCGTATCACAGTGTCCATTAGTTCTCTGGTATTTCCTTCCATCTTTCTTCCTCATATTCCCAGAGAAAAAAGTAGGCACGAGAACCCAGCATCCCAAGTTCAATAACCTTCCGAAGTTACCTAGTTCTTTAACATCCATATAAAATAACTTAAGCCCTCATACTATGTGAATGGAGAAAATGTTGTCCTCTTTTGGGTCATGGGGGCTGGAGGGCTACTTGCTTATTCTGATTTTTTGCTGATACCTTTCTTCTCTTTTTTTCCCAAATGTATTCCTTTATGTATTCCTATATGACATCATCATAAACTTACTGAAGACTGAAGATTTGGGGATAGACAGGTAATGGGGGCCAGTAGCAAGGAACAGCAAATCATTTAACACTGGTGAGCAGATACCATTCTTCCTCAAGGTCTTGGGTTATTGAGCATGTCTTAACCCCAGCGCCTGAGACACCCCAACATCTTTAAAGTACTACAAGTTCTTCTAGACCAAAGAGGAATATGATGTTTGCAAGTGCCACTGAAGAGAAGGGAACATGCTTTCTTGGCACTCTGGGTGTGTCTCGCTGGAAGAGAGTGGGTGGTCACCTCTACTGTTATTCAAAGATTCTTGTTCCCAAAGTGTGTCAACTGTAGTGGAGAACACCCCAGGGGCCAAGGGTACCCTGTGTGTGTCCAGTATGTTTGTTGGGTGTGAGAAGAAGGGATACCTAGATCTCTGGCAGATAGAGAACAGAATAGATTTTCTTTTAAGATACTTTTTTCCCCCTTAACTGCAACCATTATTATCAAATTCAAGCCAAGTCCTGGCACATCAAAAAAGATGTCAAGACATGAAACACAGAGCAACTCTTTCCAAGCTCACATATTAATAGAGAGATAACACTCAGAGAATATCAAAGTAAATTTCAGAGGCAATGGTGACGTTTCCAGAATAAACGTTAGTTAAACACTTATGAACGACCATCAGAATTATTTCACGGGTGTAAATTAAAAGGCAGCCCTCTAATGTTGATTCATTTTCCTCTCCCCAAGTTTCCACAAAACTCTGACAGAAAGATATTAAGAGACCCTTCTCCACATGGAGATATCAACAGCTTTCCCTTTTATCTTCAGCTAGGATCCTTTTTCAACCAGATCAATCATTTACTCCTAATAGCGATATTAAATTCACATTTTATCAGGTAATGAACTGGAGTTTCGAGCCACCCACCCAGGGAGATGTAGTTGGGAGAGTTTCAGAGCATTTTCCATTTAGCCAAACAAATACAGTCAATTCTTAATTATCCATTTGTGTATTTTCTTCTGTGTGTCTTATCTTTAGGACAAACTTTCTCTAGATTTTTAAGACATTGCCTTTTTTAAATTGCAAAAAGTAATTTATGTTTATTGCAACAAATTTAAATGATACACAAATATATAAAGTAAAAAAGTCAAATACTGCCACCAGGATATGTCCACTTAGAAACCAGTCTAAGGGTATATCCCTCTTAAATTTTTTTCTATACATGCAGTAATGTTCTATTATTTTAATTTTATTAAAATGGGTATTCTATACCTTGTTATTTTTCACCTAAGCCTATACTAAGGCCATCTTTTCATATCAGCACATATATGTTTATGGCATTAACAACATGTAATAATTTATATTGTGGATATACCATATTTATTTGCAACCCTATTTTACTGAACTTTTCACTGTGTCAGTGCCACAATGGCTTGCTATAGATCTCTGAACATAATGCCAATTGTTTGAGCCTCCCTTGGAACACGGAGCCTGAGGCAAGGATTAAGTGTTAATTCTTTATGTGTAGGTGCAACCCCAGGGTATTAAGAGTGAGGGATGCAGAAGAAGGGAGAACAATGCAAGATGGCGCATCAGCGCATTACCACACTGGCCATTGCTTCTCTATGAGCCACAAAGAGACACAGCCAATCGCTGAACAACTGCATCTGCTCAGCCACATGGGATGTCTTAAGACAGGCTGTCCAGAGAAGCCCTGCCTCAGGAACTGGCCACTGAAGAGAGGAAGGGAGAGAGAATGGATCTGTCCCACCGCTTCTCGCATCCGTCTTCCAGCGGTCAAGGTTCACCCTGCAGTGCGTTAGCTCTCCCGTACCTGTACGTTGTGCCATCCAGCCTGTGTAGCCGCTGCTCCTGGAGGCTAGACCCCATGCCTTGTGGCTTGATGTCACATCTGAGTCCAGTGTGGGAGGTGCCAGAGACTCTGGGTGTGCCACTGATCTGCCTCAGGTGACAAAACCGCATGGGCCACATGGAGCTGGCCTGCAGGGTGACAAGTGAGACAGCCAGCAGCTGAGGGTCCAGGAGACAGTGAGGCCAGGAGAATCTGGGAGGCCAGTGAGATATGTGCGATAAACCAGTATTTCTGTACGATGTAGTAACAGATGTAGAATTGTTAGGTCAAAGTGTACATGCATAGAGAACTTTCTTTGATTTTTTTTGTTTTGTTTTTTTGAGGCAGAGTTTCACTCTGTCACCTCAGGTAGAGTGCAGTGGCATCATCATAGCTCACTGCAACCTCAAACTCCTGGGCTCAAGGGATCCTCCTGCCTCAGCCTCCCAAGTAGCAGGGACTACAGAAGTGTGCCACCATGCCCAGCTAATTTTTCTATTTTTAATAGAGACTGGGTCTCACTCTTGCTCAGGCTGGTCTTGAACTCCTGACCTCAAGCCATCCTCCCACCTCGGCCTCCCAGAGTGCTAGGATTACAGGCATGAGCCACTGCACCTGGCCACATATAGAACTTTGACAGATGCCAACAAACTGCTTTCCAATAAGGTCAGACAGATTTACAGTCCCGCTAACAGAGCATGAGAGAGTCATTTCCTCTGCCATTGCCAACCCTGATACTGTCAATCTGTATCAAGGTTTTCCAGCTGGACAGGTAAAAAGTGGTTCTGTTTTAATCTGCTGCTATTTAATTATTAGTGAGGTTAAGGATTTTTTCATAGATGTATTGGCCATTGGCTTTTCTTCTGTGAATTGCCCATTCGTATATCTCAGAACAAGCTAGATTTCCTATTTGCTAGCAAGCATCGGGTTCTTTTCACAGGGAATGCAAAGGCATTTTAGTGTTGTCCACACCGACCATGGAGAAAGGAAACTTTCTAGCAAAAATAATTGCATCGTTCCTTCCAAAGTAAAACACAAATGGGATTTTTTTTGAGTATTTTTATTGTGGTGAAACATACATAACATAAAATTTTAACCGTTTTTTTAAGTGTATAGTTCTGTGGTGTTAATTACATTCACGCTGTTGTGCAACCACCGCCACCATCCATCGCCAGAACTTTTTCATCTTCCTCAGCTGAAACCCTGTCCCCATGAAACGCTTACTCCCCAACCCTCCTTCCCGAAGTCCCTGGCACCCACCATTTCATTTCCTGTCTGTATGCAGGTGACTGCTCAGGTACCTTAGATGAGTGGGGAGAGCACAGTATTTGTGCTTTCATGACTGGTGTATTTCACTCAGCACGACGTCTTCAAGGTTCATCCGTGTTGTAGCCCTTGTCAGAACTTCTGTCCTTTTAGGACTAGATACAAATGTGATTTTGAATCCTCACTGTTAGGATTATCTTGGTTCTCCAGTTGAACATGGTTCTGGAAGTGATTGTTAGAGATGTTCTAGGCTGCTGCTTGAGTGCTACTGGGTTCCACCTTCATTTCCGCTTAGGACCTGTTCTTGGCCAAGTCATGAAGCTTGGCTCCTGGGTCCCTTAATTGTGCACTCACTGTCCTCATTGTATACGCCATGAACTTAAGCTGGCTCTACCATGATCATGCCATGTCCCATCCACTCGTCACCCTGCTTACTGACAGCCGGTGACCTGAAGTGGACACATACGTGTGTGCGTGTGTCTTTTCAAGCATTGACAAATTTCTATCAAGCTCAGGTACACGCCTTGATTTGACTGGTTTGGAAACTTTAACTGTGGCCTCGCCACACCCAGTGTGACTGACTTTCTAGGCTTTCTTGTGCAAATCAGAACCAATCAAGCTTCCTTCAGGGGCTCCTGCTTCTCCCAGAGTTCCCTGGACAACTTCCAAGCGCACAGGTGGTGCTGAGGTTAGGAGGAAGGGAGGGGAAGAGAGGTGACTGTCATGTTCTTTATAAAATTAGAATCAGCACATTCTTTAAGATATTTTCATTACGATTTCAGGCTCATAGACAACGACTATGTAGAGCATTAGTTTTTCTTTGCAGGAGAATATTATAACTTTCATAAGGATATTATATTCTTATAAGAATATTATAACTTTCATAAGGATATATAATCTTAGAAAGTCACTTAGACTATGCAACCTGCATAAATCATTGTTATTAAAAATAGACATATTTTAAAAAATTAGAATCAGCAACACTAAGTTATTTTACACCACAATACTAATGATACTAATAATGGTTTATTGCAGAAGTAATCTCACTACTTAGACTTCTTACTAACATGTTGAAATATATATGTCTCCAGCATTTCTGTGTGTGTGTATTTGGAATGCTGTGTGTGTGTGTGTGTGTGTGTGTGTGTGTGTGTGTGTGTTTTCTAACTGGGATCATTTTTGATGGCTTCAGAGTATCTCATAATATGTCCTGTGTGTTATTTACCCATTCCTTTGTTATTTGACATTTGCGTTGTCTTCTAATTTAGGGACATTCTATAACTGCAGAATGGTCTGCGCAGCTACAGAGCTTTGTGAGCATCCGTGATTATTTCCTTAGGTGCATTTTTAGAAGAATAATCTCTGTGTCATGGAGTGTGCATATTTACAAGGCTATTGAATTATATTGCCAAATTTTCCTGTGAAAGTTCTGTTGATTTATACTCCCCAAAAGCTAAAAATCTTCTTACCCAGGAGGCTGAGTAATATAGTGGAAAGAACACTCAGAAAAAAATATATTAAAAAATGAGAAAATAATGTCAGCAATCCCCAAGCAGCCCCTGTCCAGCCGAGTGTGTCTGGGTGAGACATACACCCTCTCTGTGCCTCAGTTTCTTCCATTGTGCAGAAAGGAAGCCGGGTTAGCTCAGCAGTTGGCAAGCTTTTTCCAGAAAGAGCTCGATAGTAAATATTTTAGGTTTTGTGGGCTGCATGGCAGTAGTTTTCAAGTGGAGGTGGTTTTCCACTCCCAGTGTCTGGAAATGTTTTTGGTTGTCACACCTGGGACGAGAACACTATGGGACACTAATGGGAAGAGGCCGGGGACACCGCTCAGCATCCCACAATGCACAGTACTGCCCCCACCACAAAGAATGACCCAGCCCTGAACGGCACGAGTGTGGCAGTGGGAAAGCCCTGAGAGCCCTGCACGTGGCCTCTGTCCTGACTACTCAGCTCCGCCGTTGTTGCACCAAAGCGGCCGTAGACAATACAGACGTGTACGGGTGCAACCGTATTCCAGTTTTAGCTTGATTTATAGACACTGAAATCGGAATTTCACAGAATTTTCACATGCCACAAAATATCACCCTTTAAAAAAAATCTCATTCAAACCATTGAAAAGTATAAAAACCACTCTTAGATTTCAGCCAAACCTAAAAACAGGTGGCAGCCTGGATTGGACCTTCATGCCGTAGTTAGGTGACCTGTGGGTTAGTTGAATTCTACTGCTCAGAGATTCTATGAGATAGGAGCAACGGATAGTCTTTATTGAGCACCTATTATAGGCCAGGCACTGTACGCGGATTGTGATCTTGTTAAATCTCACATCAACCCCGTGGAAAGCTCTCATCCCCATTTGGGAGATGAGGAACTTGGGGCCGAGAGAGGTGAAGTCGCCTGCTCGAGATCGCTCAGCTGCCAAGTGGCGGAGCTGGGATTGGAGCCAGGCGTGGCCCCTTCTGGGGCCAGCGTGTGAAATCGGTAGCTCGTCTGCTCCAACATGACATGACTCTTCCCCAGGCCTGGACGGGGCTGCCTGGGGGTGGGGCCAAGGCGAGACGTGAGTAGGGAGGGAGGGTGGGATGGAAGGGGATAGTGAATTGGAGAGAAATACAGTGTGTGCGGGGAAGAGGCCGCTGCCTGAGCACAGAGGAAGGAGGAGGCTCCCTGGCTGTGGGCGGCCTCCCAGAATTCCCTGTGCACCCCAGGGCTCGCTAGTGCCCCCCAACTGTGTGCACCTCACCTCTCATAGGGCTTAGCCCTGTGAGGTAGACCCGGCTCATAGCTCTCTGCCACTCCCCATGGATGTTGCCCCCACAGAAGCACATACTGTCCGGGTGGGGCCCAAGGCACTTTGCCTCCATTAAAAAAAGAAAGAAAAAAAAGGAAAAAAAATTAAAAATTCTATTTTACAACTATGTTGGTATAAAGGTCACATAATCCATGCTGGATTCATTATGCTATACTCATCATTATTACATTTAGGTTTTTTTCCTTCATGTCTTAAAAGAAATGAAAATGAAAGGATGTTTACAGGCACCTGGAAGTACTGCGGGCCCCACCCCAGCCACTGTGCCTCTGGTGCCACAGACAGAGGCCACTCTGATGTTGTTTCCCCATAGTTGTGGAATCAACTAACAGCCTCAAGGAGTTGGCAAATATTCTTGAATATTCCCCAGCAAGTTTCTTTATTCTCTGAGCTGAGATCACCTTGTTTTTAAAGCTGTAATAATGATGCCTTATTAATCTGAAGTCTGGAGGTGATGATAAAAAGCATCTGTGGTTTCATTCATTTGTTTGCTCATTCCTTTGTTTGGTGGATTTTTTTTTTTCTTAACTGAGCAGCTACTATATGGCCAATACCTCTCTAGGCGCTGTGTAAGACACAGACATGTCTTCAAGGATCTTGTGTCTAGGCAAGCTTATATTAAAAAGCTGGCAAGTGTTATACACCATTAGATGCTTGAGGTACTATTTTGGCTCCACTGTACAGATGAAGAGACTGAGGGTCAGAGAGGTGACATACTGTTCCCTGTTCATAAGCAGTAGGACCAGGATTCAAACTCCGATCGTTTGCTCTAATGCCTTGCTGCCTTCCCCCACAGATTAGTTAGCATCCAGTTTCCTAGCCTGAAGGGGTGGTCCCCTCACGGAGTTGAGCTGATCCCACGTGGGGCCTGGTTCCTGCTGGCTCGGCTGTGGTGCTGAGGACCCACCAGCAGATGCTGAGCAGCAAGGAGCTGTCGCTCACACTTCAGTGGCCTCAGAGACAGCCTAGCCTCCTAGGCACCCCAACTCTGCTCTGCTCTCTCCAAAAGGGCACCAGCAGTGTGAGAAACCCTGTGCCCTCCTGTCACACCTGTCTGTCGGCCCCAGATCCACAGAGCCCCTGGGTTAATCTCCCGTCACTGAAATGCCTGACGCCATCACCCCCTGCCCATCAAGGCTGCTCCTCACGCCTCTGCAGTTTCCTCTCTGGTGTGGTCTGTGCATGCAGGGGGGTGGTCGAGTTGAACCCACACAGTGCCGAGCTCTGCCTGATTCTCCCGCTGGGGGAGAAAATGGGGGTGCTTAGAGGGAAGCCGAGACGAGGGTTCCCAGCGGCAGGGCCGGAGGAGCACAGCCATGGGGTGGAGGGTGGTGCAGACCCCGCAGTCTGGAGGCTGCCCACCCTGGGTTCAGTTCTGGCTTTGCCTCCTGCCAGCCTTGCATCTCTCTGGACTCAGTTTCTTTGCCTGCCAAAATGGGTATATACATGTCTCCTTCCCCGTAGTCACTGGGACGACTGAACAAAGCCGTGTGCTCTGAGCTCCTAGTACAGCGAATGCATCTAATTCTTATCCTTAATCAATCTTAGAGGAATTTCCTGTGTGCGAACTAGCCTTGCCCTACCTTAATGTAATGCAGCTAGATGTTCATTGGCTCTAAGACAGGCTCTGGGATGCCCTGTGGGGAGGCTGAGATGAACTCAACATGTCCCCGTCCTCAAGGAGCTCATCGTCATTGAGCACAACGAGCCAACGTGAAAATCACGCAGGGACAGGATTGGTGACACAGGGTCCCGCCACCTGCAGAACTGTCCGTGGCCTCTGGGAACGTAAGCAGGAGTCCGAGCGGGCAGGGAGAAGCGTTCAGTGACCTCCTTCCTCTCAAGTGAGGGACTCTTTCTTACCCTTTCCCCAGTCCCGTGTTTATTTGTGTGAGTGTCTCTTTACCAGGTTTGTCGCTTTCTGCGTTGTCTTCTTGTCATTTAGGAATATGTCTTAAAGGGACCTCATCCTATCCCCGTTTCCGTATCCCCAAAGCCAGCCCAGCAGGTGAGCCAGAGAAAGCTGTCTGCAAATGCTCACTGGTGAGGGAGGGATGGAAGGAGGGAAGACAAACAACTTGAAAGTCATTAGGTATCAATCACCAAGGAGACCGTGTTTGCTTGGATACCAGGGCCCTGATGCTTTGTTTAAATTTTTTAACCATTTAACTTTCATCTGCGTGCATCGTCTAATCACAGCATCTCCCATCCATCGGCCATGACCGCCACCCTGGGACGTAAATATTACTGTTTTACAGCAGGGGAATAGTGGAGCAGAGAGAAGTGTCTTGGCCAGAGTGTCCTGGCCAGGAAGTGACTGAGCTGGGCTTTGAGCTCCGGATGTCACCCCCGTTAAGGAGCAGAGTGGGAGGATTTTCCCTTCCTGCCCTTCCTTAGGGGGAGCCCCTGTGTCCTCTCCTCTTCCGCTGGTGGGGATGGGACCCATGAGCTGGGAACGGCAGGCGGAAGCCAGCCAGGGGCGACAGTGGCAAGGTGTTTGGAAGCTTTGGCGGGTGCAGGCTGACCCTGGGCTCCTGGTCTTCTCGGGTCAGCCCCATCCCTCCTCTGTGGACCCGCCAGAAACAAGGAGAGAGAATCCAGAGGCCCCGTGGTGTGCGTGTTGAGTAATAGTGATACGGGATGTTAACCGGTGTTGGGTTGGCGGGGAGTAAAGATTCCATGCAAACAAGTTTGGAAAATCTGCGTTATATCACGTTAAATGAGGCCTCTTT
>RJWJ010041808.1:0-13338 GCA_004363605.1 Indri indri | reverse complement strand
GTGAAGCCTTAGATTCTACGCTCCTGACAAGCTCTGAGGCTGCTGCTGCTGTGTGGAATGTGCTTTAGCAGCAAGCCCCTAGTGTGCCCAAGGCATTTGACTGATTGGGATTTGTTACAGATTGGGGTTTGTAACAGAAGGGCTGCAAAAGAAAGACTGAGGTATTATTCAGCTTCTGACATTCAAAACTGGGATTGTGCAATGAGACAGTAGACAAGCAAGCAGGTTCAACAGCTAGACCCTGGCATCGAATGTAAATGATGTCCCAGATTAGAAGAGCAAGGGGGACATCAATTCCTTTCCAGCCCCGAGGATTGTGGAATGAGGATGATAGATGGACATCACAGAGCACAGTGGGGAGGTGCACGCTTTGGGGCTGTTTCCTCTGGGCTCTCTCCCTGATGGGAAGAGGTGTGGCAGATAAAGGAGGGTAATACTGTGGGGAAAATTTCACTTTTGCAAGCTTCCCTGGGTTTCCATGTTGGTTTGGTAGGTTGCCACAATAGCTGAGATCCTGGCTTGAAAGCTATCCAGAGAGGACCACCATAACGGTGGTGAAGGGCTTCAGTGCAGACATCATGAATTGAGGCCAAATATGGGTTACAGCTCAAAGTAGTCCCTAGATCAGCTGTAGGGAGGTGAGGCCAAGTCAGCCAAGGAGGATGAGCACAGCTTTCCCAAGGCAAAAGAGAGCAGTCACCAACTTTAGCCATCTATGTCTCCAGAGCAAGCAGCAGCCAGGTGGACAAGGGGTGTTGGCCTCGAGACCAGAAGGCCCTAAAGTCCCTGGTTCTCCCACGTTGCCCTGGGACCATGTAAAGCAACCTGCATATCCCTAAACAACATTTTAGAAATGAAACAGCAAAGTAAACAGGGGTTAGGAGGCTATCTGAGAAGCTGAGCATTTTTACCCAACAGACTCAATACTATCCAAGAGAGCTATTTAATTTATGAAATTGAACTACTATGGAATTGAATTGGACAGTTAAATACTTGTCCCCATTGGGTTGGGAGTTGGGCAGAAGGCCAGACTTCTTAGAGACGAAATAAAGATAATACATTTTTCTCTAAACATCCAAGTTAGAGCAAGTTAAATTTGCAACCACATTGCAAATATATGAAGTGCTTAGCAATGTGCCTGCTCTATAGAAAATGATCAATAAATGGTAGGTAGGTTAAATAGATTAAGTAAGGACTAAGAAAAGGCCACTGGATTCAGCAATTAGGAAGATATCATTTTCTTTTGGGAGAACAGTTTCAGAAGAATGATGGGGATGGAAACTAGCCACAGAATGTGTTCAGTCTAACTGTGAAAGCCATTATACTCCACCCCCTACAATGCTCAGCAGAGCTCTCATTTTCTGTAGAGGCAGGAAGCGGTGTAAATAGAATAGAAGATGAAGTCCGTCACCACTCTCAGGTCAAGGCTCGGTATTATCATCTACTGAGTTGAAGTATCCCTTAAGGGAGTTTAAATCCTATTTCTGGAAATTGACTTCAAAGCAATTCTCTTAATGAGAATGGGTTTTTTGCTAAGTGTGAGATGGCAGATAAATATGAAAAAAATTATACATTCCAAAGGTATAGCCATGAATTTTTCATTTAAAAACAATCCCCCCAAAAATTAGTTCATTCTGTACACCCTAAAATTGTGGTTTTAAAGTCGAGGCTTTCACCACCTCACAGTTTGGAAGGAACTTTCGATTTTCTCAAAGCACTTTCACCTCTCTTAGTGGAAAGTCAAGTCTGCTGTTCGCTCATGCTCCCAGGCATAGAGGTTTCCTAATGACCAATGCGTAGTGATGCTGCTGCTCCCTGGGCAGAGCAAATCATTCATTCAGCCGCGGGGTAGTCACCCTTAGAGAAATTGTGAGGTAGGGAGGTTGGTCTGAACACCCACACTTCTCTCTCTGGGATCACACGTCCTTATTTCACCATTGTTCCAACCTCACCAGTACACAAAACCCTCAGTCCACCCCTTTGCCCAGGGATCTCTCCTACAACTGCTCCTCTTCCTCAAACTCAAGCAGTGGCCCCCGGCCTGCCCTCACCTCTTTCTTCCTCTCGCTCCCCCTCCTCCTACTACTACAACTATCAGAATGTGCTAGTTCTATGTTCCATGATCTCAGACCCTTCCCAGGAACAAAGGTAGTAATACCTTTCAGATGACTGACATCATTACTCGTAGGTATCTTATTTGCCTTATAAGAATACTTAATGTCACATGAAAAGATGCTCAACATCATTAGTCATTAGGGAAATGCAAATCAAAACCACAATGAGATATCACTTCATTCACACCCACTAGGATGGTTTAATCAAAAATGTGAAAAATAGCAAGCGTTGGTGAAGATTAGAGAACTTAAAACCCTTGTACATTACTAGTGGGAATGTAAAATGGTGCAGCCTCTGTGGAAACAGTTTGGTGGTTCCAATGACACAAACAAATGGAAAAACACCCCATGATCATGCATTGGAAGAGTCAATATTGTTAAAATGTGCATACTGCCCAAAGTGATTTACAGATTCAATGAAATTCCCATCGAAATATCAATATCATATTTCACAGAACTAGAAAAAAACAATCATAAATTTCATATGAAATCAAAAAAGAGCCTGAATAGTCAAAGTAATACTAAGCAAAAACAGCAAATCTGGAAGCATCACATTACCAGACCCTGATTACACTACAAGCCTACAGTAACCAAAACAGCATGGTGCTGGTATAAAGGCAGACACACAGATCAATGGAACAGAACAGAGAACCCAGAAATACAACCACATAGCTACAAGCAACAGATTTTTGACAAAGCAGACAGAAACATAAACTGGGGAAAGAATGCCCTATTCAATAAATGGTGCTGGGAAAATTGGAGAGACACATGCAGAAGAATGAAATTGGATCCCTATCTCTCATCATATACAAAAATTAACTCAAGATTGATTAAAGACTTAAATGTAAGACCTAAAACCATAAAAATTCTAGAAGAAAACATAGGAAAAACTCTTCTAAATGTTGGCCTAGGCAAAGAATTTATGACTAAAACCTCAAAGCAAACACGGCAACAATAAATATAAATAAATAAGACTTAATTAAACTAAAAAGTTTCTATGCAGTAAAGGAAATAATCAACAAGGTAAATAGACAACCTACAGAATGGGAGAAAATATTCACAAACTATACATCCAACAAAGGACAATCATCCAGAATCTATTTAAAATACTAAAACCAATCTGCAAGAAAAAACCAAATAACCCATTCAAAAAACGGGCAAAAGATATGAAGAGATTTTTTTCAAAAGAAGATATACAAATGGACACAAAAACATATGAAAAAATGCTCAACATCACTAATCATCAGAGGAATGCAAATTAAAAACACAATGAGATACCACCTTACCCCTGTCAGAATGGCCATTATTAATAAGTCAAAAAACAACAGATGCTGGCATGGATGCAGTGAAAATGGAATGCTTATACACTGTTGGTGGGGATGTAAACTAGTACAACCTCTATGGAAAATAGTATGCAGATTCCTCAAAGAACTAAAAGTAAACCTACCAATCACACTATTAGGTATCTACTCAAAGGAAAGGAAGTCATTTTATAAAAAAGACACCTGCACCTAAATGTTTATCACAGTGCAATTGATGATTTTGCAAAGACACACACACACACACACACACACACACACACACACACACCATGGAGTACTACTCAGCCATAAAAAGGAGTGAAATAATGTCTTTCGCAGCACAGCAACTTTGATGGAACTGGAGACCATTATCTTAAGTGAAATATCTCAGGAATGGAAAACCAAATGCCACATTTCTCACTTATAAGTGCGAGCTAAACAAGGGATATATATGGTCATAAAGTGGCGTAATGGACATTGCAGACTAAGGGGGGACGGAAGGAAGGAAGAGTGATGAAGAATTACCTATCAGGTACCACGCACACTATTCTGGTGACAGGGACACTAAAAACCCTGGCTTCTGCATTGTTCAATTCATCCATGTAACAAAAACACTTGTACTCTCTAAATCTATTGAAATAAAAAAAAAGTTTAGTTTTAAAAAAGAACTAAAGGGAAAAAGAGGAATTGAAAACAGGAACTCAAACAAATACTTGTGCAGAAATGCTCGTAGTAGCATTATTCACAACAGCCAAAAGGTGGAAACACCTAAATGTCCATCAATGGATGAATGGATAAACAAACTATGGTATACATATAATTAGATATTGTTCAACCATAAAAAGGGATGAAGTGCTGTTACATGCTCTAACAACGTGGATGAACCTTGAAAACATTATGCTAAGTCAAAGAAGCCAGACACAAAAGGTCACATATTGTATGATATCATTTATGTGAAATATTCAGAATAGGTAAATACGTAGAGGCAGAAAGTAGATTAGAGGTTGCTTAGGGCTGGGAGAAGGAGAGGATGGAAAGTAATTGCTTAATGGGTATGGGATTTTATTTGGGGATGATAAAAATGTTTTGGAACTAAACAGAAGTCGTGGTTGCTCAGTATTGTGTACTAAATGCCACTGAATTTTTCACTTTAAAATGATTAATTTTATGTTAGATGAGTTTCACCTCAATTTTTAAAAAAAAAATGGTTAGGACCATTGAAAAGTAACCAAGAGTGAGAATAATGACCTATGAACATTGGAAAGCAGGGGTTATATCTCATAAAATTGTGTATTCCCTATAGAGGCTACAAAATGCCTGGTATACAAGTATTTAATAAATAGCTGTAGAATGAATGAATGAGTGAATGAATTTCCAGCACTACATAAAGTATTTTGTGGTAGGCAGCTACCAGCCCTGCCCTCAGGGGCAGCTGCCAGTTCTGCATCTCACCTGGTGACGACTCCATCAAAGATGGCAAAGCATCTGTGGGCTGGAAAAACTTTTCCCATGTCCCGATACTTTGAGATTTAGTAAGGAATCTGTGCCATTTTTTTTTTCTCAACTTAAAATTGCACATTTTGTTATCCTGGTTAGAGAGATGCCACCGACTGAAATATCCTGCCTCCAGAGTGGATGATGTCAGCATCTCATTATCAAAATTTTCCTTCCTGCAAAGCTTTTGTGTTCTTACAGAGAATGTTCCAGTTTAATGTCAAGCGCCTTAAAATGCAGGGTTGTAACTAACTGCAAGGGAAAAATAGCTCTGTTCTAGTATTAATGCAAGGTGGTTAAACCATTCAAACCAAAAAACACAGTTGAATGTCCTGAAATAAGTTGAAGCTTATTCCCAGGCCCCAATTCTAGGCTGAATTCATTTTGTAACTCACTCGGTATCTCAAGTTCTAAAGTCTCTTGCCTGACACTCTTGCTTTCTTTATTACCCAGCCTGACTATAGGTGAGATAACCTCAAAAGACTTTTTGAGTTTTAAATATTTTATAATAGTTGTGAGCATGTTCTCCAAGCCAAATATGGGATGAAGACAGGATCCAGTGAAATTTTTGTCATTTGTTTTAGCGATGTGGAATTTTCAGAATTTCAATACAAGCTTATCATGACCAAGTTTATCATTCCAAAAGCCAGATATGCTATTGGAAGAAGAGTTTTAATGGGAAATATACTTAAGAACTAACTGTAACAGTGTTCTTAGAAGCCACTGCTTATACTGCCTAAAAGATCCTTAATTAATACTATATGATGTCCAGATCAACCCTGGTGATTGCTCTCATAATACGAATATAGACAGGATTTTTGTGGTTTACCAAGCAATTTCACATATCTTTTCTAATTTGATTTTTCCAACTCCCAATGAGATGAGTGGGACAATTACTGTTATGTCTATTCAGAAACTGAAATTTAAAAGCTTTAGGGGTTGGTTCAAGGTCACATACTTAGTAAAAGTACAGACTAGCCTTGCATCCAGTTTTTTAAAATCTAGACTCTCACTTCTATACCAATGCTTCTCATCTCTTTGTTCCCCGTAATCCCATGTGATCCCCAACCCCTACAAACATCAGTAAACCATCAAAATAATCAGAGAGATTCGCCGAAGAGATCTGGCCTGTCTTGCTTCTTTTTGCCTTGCAGAGAGAGTTACTATGCCCTCAGTTCCGGGTGCAGCACTCAATGTTTTGTGCACATAAATGGGAATATAAAAGACACCATGGGTGGAAACTAAGTTTCTCTTTCAAGTTATCCACCTATTGTCTATAGAGCTGCTGTTTACTGAAGGCTCAGGAAAGAGCAGTGGGATTCTTTTCCTATTCCCGTTGTGATTTTTAATTTCTTGCTATTCCCTGATCTCTTTTTATTAAGTACATTTCTCCCATGCACAAGTGTGTATCCTTTCCAAAAGGAGAGAGGCTTGATTTTAGCTGTGCTATCTGTGATTTTTCTAGCTCATGGATTTCCTTTCTTTCTGTCCTATAGTTAATATTTTCACCACATGGTGCTTTAGCAAAGCACAATACATGTTTCAGCACGTTTTCTGCTCTGGGTTATTGCAGAGTGCCGGGATGTAACCGAACTCTTCCCCAACCTGCTGCTTTCCAGTGCCTCAGCACAACCCAGAGGGGCCCTCCCCAGCCCGCAGTGTCTGTAGGGGTCACAGACGGGCTCACCTGATCTTCTTCTCTAACACTAGATTCAGTTAACTGCCAGTGCTGGTTCTAATTCTAAATCTTGGGGAAGTGCCAACTTTGGTGAAGAAAATATCTGCTGTGGTCGCTCCTCTTAGGGAGTCACTCCGGATCAACTCCCTACTTCCTCCTCTGGGACTTCCTTCCGTGCTAGGAGGGAATTGACAGGGCGGGAGAGCAAACAGGTTCATAAACTATTTATTTCTGCTTTTTGGCTGAGGATGGTGGCTCATGCCTGCAATCCTAGTACTTTGGGAGGCTGAGGTGGGAGGATTGCTTGAGGCCAGAAGTTCAAGACCATTCTGAGCAACATGGCGAGACCCCATCTCTATAAAAAATACAAAAATCAGCCAGGTGTGGTGACATGCACCTGTAGGCCCAGCTACTCAGGAGCCTGGGGCAGGATGATCATTTGAGCCCAGGTGCCCAGGAGTTTGAGGTTACCGTGAGCTGTGATGACGCCACTTTTTTGAGACCATGTCTCAAAAAAAAAAGAGAGAGAGAGAGAGAGAGCGAGAAGGGTTCTCAGGCATACATGCCTGATAACAGAAAATATCACAAAAGATTGCAAAAATCACAACCTTGCACAAAAGCCATCACAACCCTACGCAAAAAATACTTCTGTGAGGACATCTGCTCAGCAACTACCTGTCCAGCCTTGGACTGGTGTCACCCTTGTTATTGACCCTTGCAGGCAACGATAATTATCTCAAAACAATTATGTAACCCTCTTCATTTT
This sequence comes from Indri indri, assembly GCA_004363605.1. NCBI lineage: Eukaryota > Metazoa > Chordata > Mammalia > Primates > Indriidae > Indri > Indri indri. The sequence goes on along the minus strand of RJWJ010041808.1, from coordinate 5,985 downwards.
CCCTTTAAAATTTTTTGTCTTCCTTTATCTCCCTGAAAACGCACACAGTTTAGTAGGGCACACGTATTCACTTGCAAGGCCTTATTCCCAAATAAGTACCATTTTCTTATAGAGAGCCTCTCTCTGTTTGTTATTTAGGTTGACACATGACATACCCCCTGCTAAGGTGGCCATTTGTTGACATCTGCAAACAAGCCATGAGTTCGTGAATTACCAGAGAGGCCAGAGCCCAGAACACTTAAAGCTACTATTTTTGACTTGAGCTAAGCAGAAAAGGAAGCTGCTGCCCAGGTAGAAATGAATCCCCACTGCAATACAAAAGGGTTATTAAGAGGCAGCTGCTATCATCATTGCCCTTTACCACCTAAGAAAACTGGAGTTCAGATAAGTACATTGTCCAGATGTTTGCAGCTAATAAGTGGCAGAGCTGGGCCCCAAACCCGAGGCTGCTGGCACAACCGCCACGCCAACCCACCATCATATCCAGCCAAATTGCTTTGCTCCAGTTGTAGGCTCATTAACAAGCCTTTTGCTAGCAATTTGGCTTCCTTCGTGGCTCTCATGAAGACTTAGAATTTGCAGACCAACCATAAAGAGTACATTTGGTCTCCACATTTATCCCTATAAATTAACAAATTGACATCTTCTAAATTTAAAAGATATTGATTTATCCTAATCTTTAAAAGTTTTCCAAAGTATTTCTGACCCATTGACATCCAAGACAAACAAGTTTACTTCAAAGTCTCACCCTTCTCCTGTGCTCCTCTTGCACGCACTCCAGTTATTCCTCATCGCGTTATTGTGTTTAGTAACCCCTCGTTGCACTCTGGTAGCAGTCAGGGTAATTAACACTGGTTACCACAACCCTGAGTGACAGAGGTCTGTTTCTCTTACATGGCGCACTCTCACATAGGGTATGCACCCACGTAGCTAAACCAGCTGGCATTTGGGACCTTGAACATTATATGAAGAAACACAAAGGCAGAAGAACCACATGGATGTATTTAAGAAGCAGTATAAATCATTTTCAATAATGTTCCATTGGCCAGAACCCAATCACATGACCCCAAGCATACAAGGGAGGCTGGAAAATGCAGAGAAGTGCATAGCTAGCTGGCAAGCTGTAACAGCCTCTGCCACAAGACTTCATTTGTGTTGAGCACAGAAAGCTGAAAAATATCAGTAAAGAACAGGAAATAAAAATCTTACATTTAAAGCCCATTCATTGACTGTCAGTTAAATCTTCCAGATATGCTTATGTGGCTATATAGACACACACATATGTATAAAGCACATATATATGCTTTTTTAAATGGCATGATATTACACACACTGCTTTATAGCCTGTTTTATTAACAGAACATTTTCCATATCAATACCTACATGATTCCATCAAAATTCTGTTATTACATAACCATCTATTTTATAGTTATCTCATAATTTGTTTAAGCATTTCCCTATTATTTCACATTTAAATTATTTCAAATTGTTTTACTATGATATTATGAATTATACTATATAAGCATTCTTGTAAATACATCCTTATAAATAATACTCTTGGGTGAACTTGTGACATGAGGTTAAACTTCTAGAAATAGAATTGTTCAGCCAAAATACATGCAATTTTAGACACTGTTTATACTATTGCCAAGTAACCCTACATAAATGTTATACAATTTATACTTCTTTATAACATTCAAATCATTTCAGCCTATTATGGTCTTACTTTCTATGAGTGTTTTTGTGATTTTGTGACAGTGGCTTCGATTTTGCTATTATTCAACACTAGTGATGTTAAACTCTTCTTAGGGTTGATCGCAACCTTTAATCAGACACTCACTGATGCTCAACATGGACTAAGCTCACTACAGTTCATCTCTCTCACTGATTACAACTAAAAACTGAACAAAAACCGAAGGCTACTACCTGAGGACTTGGAAAAGTAAACAGGAACAGGCATATTGGGGAAGGAAGTCAGCACCTGAAGAATGACCCGTACGGTGCTGAATTTTCTAGTTTGTTTTCTCTCTTTTATCTCCTGGTTTTGACCTAAAGGCAGGCTCAATCAAGGAACTGTGGAACAGGTGCAGACAGCAAAAACTCTGAGAAAAACCCATTTTCCTGACCAGAAGACCAAGAAAGAGAACTTGTGATAGCTGCAGAATGTGAGGGGAATCCCTAGCTTCTGAACTCTTTTTTTTTTTAATTTACTATTTTTTTCTTTTCTTTTCTCTCTTTAAATAGACATATAATTGTCCATATTTATGGGATACATAGTGATTTTTTTGTTGTTTTTGTATTTTTTGTTTTTTGGTTTTTTTTTTGGACAGAGTCTGGCTCTGTTGCCCGGGCTAGAGTGCCGCGGCATCAGCCTAGCTCATAGCAACCTCAAAATCCTGGGCTCAAGTGATCCTCCTGCCTCAGCCTCCCAAGTAGCTGGGACTACAGGCATGCGCCACCATGCCCGGCTAATTTTTTCTCTACATATATATTTGTAGTTGTCCAGATCATTTCTTTCTATTTTTTAGTAGAAATGGGGTCTCGCTCTTGTTCAGTCTGGTCTCAAACTCGACCTTGAGCGATCTATCCGCCTCGGCCTCCCAGAGTGCTAGGATTACAGGCATGAGACACCGTGCCCGGCCGTAGTGATGTTTTGATACATATAATATATAGTGATCAGAGCAGGGTAATTAGCATATCCTTTATCTTGAACATTTATCATTTCTTTGTGTTGGGAACATTCTCTTCTAACCCTGCAGAGATCAGCCTGCTGCAGTGATAATGGTGGCCCTTAGCACAGTCACCAAAAATCCCTAGAGGAAACCTGGCTCTGGACAGTGAAATCAGGAACCCAGCTACCTGTTGTACAGAGCGTGGGTAGAATCTTCCTTATTATTTTCTATCTCTTTTTTCTCTCCACATCACCCCAAAGGCAGATCTAGCAATGCAAAACTACACAGCAGGACCAAAAAGCTGTAACTCTGAGAACCTCACCCTTCTGGCCAGAGGGATGGGGAAGAGAGATGTCTAGAAGGCAGAGAGGAGAGAGCTGGAGAAAGGGATCCCCTAGTTCTATTTATGGACTGACATACGGCCCAGGCTCATCCCCAGACAGCACGTGTACAGAACGCTTTTAAGGAAGCACAGTAAAGGCATTAAGGCTTTAAGAACTAAACTATGATATAATCCACCCCACAAGTCCCTGAATGGCCCATACAAGAGGCAGACTCAAATGGCATAGTTAAGGCTTTGAAAACTGACCTGCCATTACTCCAAATAAAAAGATAAAGAAAAAATGTAAACAATTCTCAAGGGAAAAGAGGATCAGCAGATGCCAGTCCTGAGATGACCCAGATGGTGGGATCATCAGGTGAAGACTTTACAGCAGCTGGTATAACTATCCTCCATGATGTAAAGGTGGACACTCTGGAACTGAATGTAAAACTAGAACTTATCAGCATAAAAATAAAAATTACTATTTAATAATTTAAATGGGAATTTTAGAACTGAAAAATTTAAAACAAATTAAAAAACTCACTTGATGGATTCAATAGTGGAATAGATATAACAGAGGGAAAATTCAGTAAACTTAAAGATGGAACAATAGAAATTATCTCACTGGAAGAACAGAAAGAAAAAAGATTGAGAGAAAATGAACAAAGCATCACAAACCAGTGGGGCAATAACAAAAGGTCCAATATTCGTATCATTGGAGTCCCTGAAGGAGAAGAGAAAGAGATTGATGCAGAAAAATATTTGAAGAAGTAATGTCTAAAAGCTTCCCAAATTTGGCAAAAGACATAAGTTAAAACCACAATGATGTACAGTTGATCCTTATTATTCATGGATTCCATATTTGCCAATTTGCCTAGTCATGAAAATTTATTTGCAATCTCAAAATCACGGCTCTTTCTCAGTCATTTATGGAGGTTCAGAGCAATGGAAAACTGGAATTGCCCAACTTGCACATCCCCAGTTAAGGTCCAACAAAGTGATACTGGGCCCTCTTGTTTCAGCTGTCATGCGGAGATGACCATGGGATGGAGGGGGTGGGAGCGGTGCAGGGTAGTTGAGGAAGCTCTGGCTCTGGAGTCCATCAGATGGACTTGAATCCGAACTCTTAGTGGTGCAGCCTCAGGCAAGCCACTTAACACTTCTGAATCTTATTTTCCCTTTTATAAAATAAAGAAAATAGAATCTATCAGAAAGAGGTTTTTTTAGGATTATAATCTATGTAAGATATATTATATATATACACACATGTATATATACGTACATATTTCCCCTAGGAGCAACGAATGATTCAGTATTCATGAATTCGGTGTTTACTGTGACTTTATAAACCATAACTACTACAAATAATGAGAATCAACTGAATTTTATGGATGACTATATTATTCATCCATAAAAAGGAATCAAGTATATGTTACAACATGGTTGAATCTTGAAAACATTACGCCCAGTGAAAGGAGCCAGTCACAGAAGGTATGTATGGTTCCATTTATAAGAAATATCCAGAATAGGCAAATCCACAGAGAAAGAAAGTAGGTTACTGGTTACCAGGGGGTAGTTGGGAATAGGGAGTGACTGCTAATAGGTATAAAATTTTCTGGGGTGATGAAAATGTTCTGGAATTAGGTAGGGTGGTGGTTGTATACTTTGTCTATATACCAAAAACCACTGAATTCTATTCTTTAAAAGAATGAGTTTTATGATATGTGAATCATATTTCAATTTAAAAAAGAGTGATATTCCACTGCAGACCTATCAGAATGCCTAAATTTTTTTTAAAAACTGATAATACCAAGTGTTGACTAGGATGTACAGGGATTAGAACTGTCATACACTGCTGGTGGGAACGTAAAATGGTACAATCACTTTTGAAAACAGTCTGTCAGTTTCCAGTAAAATTAAATATGCACTTAACATACAACCCAGCAATCCCACTCCTAGGTTTATCCAAGTGAAATGCTATGTTCACACAAAAACTTACATGTGAATATTTATTACAGCTTTATTTATTCTCAACATAATCTGGAAACAACCCAAATGTCCCTCAACTGGGAAATGAATAAAAAATTTGTGGTATAGCCATACAATGGAATACTATTCAGCAACAAAACAAAATGAACTATGGATACATGCAATGATATGAATTTCAGAGGCATTTTGCTAAGTGAAATAAGGCAGATTCATAAAAGCTACATATTGCATGAATCCATTTATATGAAATTCTGGAAAAGTCAAAATTTTGAGAATGGAAAACAAATCAGCAATTGCCAGGGATTAAGGGGAGGGGAAGATTTAACTACAAAGGAGGGGCAAAAGGGAATTTTTAGGGGGTGGTAATCATACTGTTCCATATCCTGATCGTAGTGGTGATTACAGGACTCCATGCATTTTTCAAATCTCATATAAACTGTACACCAAAAAGTGGACTTTTACTGTCTGTAAATTAAAAATAAAAATTTTTTAAATTCACTGGTGAAAAACTAAACTTTATAAATCAGAACATTACTTGATAGACAATTTTTTTTCCTTTTCTGTTTGGGAGCATTAAACTGATTTTTGAAAAAGCAGTCAGTCACTTGGGCTGGTCCCTTGAGGACAGCTGGGTAGCTCAGTGCACAGTGTCCAAAAAAGCCAGGGTGGATCGACACAGCCTGGACAGCAGCAAGCAGCAGGCCCCAGGCCCCACTCAGTGGGGGACCAGCACGCCACATCATCAAGGTGCACAGGACCATCCTGCCTGGAGGGCTGAACTCCCCACAGAGAGAGGCTTACAAAAGTGAAACACAGAATCCCTTCCAAATGAGCTAAAGGAGAGTGACGATGGTGCCAGTTCTAGAATGTTCAGAGAAGAAACAAAGGTGGAGGTGCAGTCATGCAGCCTGAGGCCACATGGCAGGGACAGGGACAAGAATAAGCACTGAAAGAAGTATGAGGAGAGAGGGGAGGGGCAGGAGAAGAAAGGCTACCGTCTCC
>RJWJ010041807.1:0-13330 GCA_004363605.1 Indri indri | reverse complement strand
GGGAGTGCCAACAGAAAGTTTGCCTTTTTTTTTTTTTTTTTTTTTTACTGTATCAATACTTCTAGGAGACTCACAGTAGGTATTAAGCTTTATTTAGAACTATTTTTAACAAATATGTACCTGACCTGTCTCCTGTGGCACTAAACCGACCCTTGGTCATATGGTTTGAGAGAAGAGATGCTGTGGTAGAATCTATTATTTGTTTGCAATTTTTCATTCCCTTTTTGCACGTGTCATTCTCCCCTGTAGACAAAATATTCTCTCCATCCCTTTGACTTTGGGGCTGTCATGTGACTTGCTTTGCCCAGTAACCTGTTTGCCATGTCTGAGCAGAAGCTTTCAGAGGGATGATAAGTTTCTACCATCTTCTTATTCTGCCCTCCACCATGAGACCAGCTGGTTCCCACCAGATGGAGAGTGCTTCTTCAGCCTGATCCCATAAGGAGAAGACCTACAATCCACCCACAGCTTGGAGCTGCATCTCAGAGCCATAGTTGTAGCTGATGGCTGATGTGAGTGACAAATAAACATTGGTTTGGGGGTTATTATATAGCAGAACCTGCAAAGCTGATGAACATAGAGGCAGAGCAAAATTATGGTCTAGATCTTTGCCCAATTTTCCAGGGAGCAGATATTTAACATACAGAGCTGAGCTCATTTGTTTCATTAATTCAAAAACATTTAATTGGAGTCACGACTTGGAAACGTGGCCTAATGTAAAAAGCAAAATTTTTAGATCTTTGAGAGAAAATTCAGGAGAACATCTGTATGACCTAGTAGTAGGAAAAGTTTTCATAAATAAAACATAAAAGTTTGATAATTTGGGTAAAATGAGAGCTTTTGTACAACGAAGGACACATAAGCAAAAAGAAAAGAAACCTCATATGTAAATATACACACATACATATACATACATTGGCAAATGATATTAATATATAAAGAAATCGGAATATACAAATCAGTAAGAAGACAAAACAATAGGACAAAAAGCAAGGCTGTTGTTAGAAATTCATGGAAGAGGAAACAAAAAAGGCCAAAAAACCATGTACAATATCTCTAGCAATTAGAGGAACATGAGCTAAACAACGAGCCATCGCTTAACAACCATGAGATGTGCAAAATTTAAAACATCTGACAATACGAAGTGTTGGTGAAAATGTACTCTGTGCCAGTGCGAAGGTCGGCTATGACACAAACCTTGATCCTGAAGCACTGAGCATCTCATGGAGAAAGCAGACATGTGAAGAGATGATTGTAGACCTCATGATCATTGTAGAGGTGGGGCATGCTCAGGTAGAGTAGGATCTGAGATGGGCTCCCGATTCACTACGTCTACTGGAGTCAAGGAAAGCCTTACAGAGGCCTCCCATCATCTTTTCCTGTGCTTTTTAGCTATTTTTTCTTTCTCTTCCATGAATTTCTGATTATAGCCTTTGCTTTTTTATAGTGACAAAAAAGGGAAAAGAGAATCCCAGGGAGAGGGCGACCTGGGCAAAACCACTGGGGATTGAAAGGAAATGGGTCAGATTAGGGAAAATGTTATGGAATTGAAAAATGTACGTAGAAAGATTGACGCAAAATAACTCACTCCATATTGTGAAGAAATGAGTTAGTGATATAGAGGACAGGCTGGCAAAATAGCTTCATAATGTGGGGGCAAAAAACAAAGAGATAAACATTATCAGAAAAGATCATGCCTGGGGAAGAAATTGAATATTCATATAACTGGTACTGCTGAAAAAGAGATCACAATGAGTATAATAGCAATGAAAAAATAGCTTGATCTAGCCATTCTACAATGTATACATATATTAAAACATTGTGTTGTACACCATAAATATATGCAATTTTTGCTTGTCAGTAACCAAACATCTGATAAGAGGTTAACATCACAACCTAAAAAGAACTCAAACAAATCAGCAAGAAAAAAACAAACAGCCCCATTAAAAAGTGGGCAAAAGACTCGAACAGAAGGTTTTCAAAAGAAGATAGACAACCGGTCAACAAACACGTGAAAAAACGCTCAACTTCACTAATCATCAAGGAAATGCAAATTAAAACCACAATGAGATATCACCTTACCCAGTCAGAATGGCTATTAATAAAAAGTCCAAAAACAACAGATGCTGGTGTGGATGCAGAGAGAAAGGAATGATTATACACTGTTGGTGGGATCGCAAATTGGTACAATCTCTATGAAAAACAGTACGGAGATTTCTCAAAGAACTAAAAGTAGACTTACCAATTGATCCAGCAATCCCACTACTGGGTATCTACCCAAAGAAAAAGAATTCATTTTATCAAAAAGATGTCTACACTTGAATGTTTATTGCAGCACAATTCACAATTGCAAGGATGTATAATCATCCTAAGTGCCCATCAGCTCATGAGTAGATGAACGTAATGTAGTATATAGATACCATGGAGTACTATTCAGCCATAAAAAGGAATGAATTAATGTCTTTTGCAGCAATTTGGATGGAACTAGAGATCATTATCCCAAGTGAAGTATCTCAAGAATGGAAAAACAAACACCACATATACTCTGTAATAATTTGGAACTAATTCATGGGCACACATGGCACAGACAGAAGTAAAAATCATTGGAAATTAAGCAGGGGGCAAGAAGGGAGAAGGGGAGGTGTATAAACTTACCTAACAGGTACAGTGGACACTATTCGGATGCTGGGCACACTTATAGCCCTGACTCAAGCATTATAAAAGCTACTCATGTAACAAAAACATTCGTACTCTCTTACTATTTTGAAATAATAAAAAAACACATTTTAAAAAGATACGATGGAAGAAAATTAGAGGAGGTAAAGAAATATTAGAAAAGTTCTATTTGACAAATACTAGGAAAAAAAAAAGGAAAGAAAACAACTAGACATATGCTATTTTTTCAAAAAATTTCAAGGACGCTTTTTCTAATTATAAGATTTATTCTTACTTTTCTAATTATAAAATTTATATATGTGTATTTTTGAAAATTAGGGAAACATACAATAAAAAACAAATTACATGGTTTTGGTAATATTACTACCAAGAGGTACCACTATACTATTATTTGTTATGTTCTTCAGTGTTTCCCTATACTATTTATCTATACAAAACAGGATTGTATTGTGTGCATGTATATATGCTTATGCATACATATATGTATACATATGGGTATTTGCATGTACATATGTGTACACACTATATATATATGTAATTATACATTAGTTCATTTTTTTTACTGAAGTTTTAGATGTATATAGAAAGAAAGACTGATGGAACAGCATAGAAAACATAGGCATTTGAAGTCTTAGCATTTTTAGTTATTTTTATAAGTTTTATTATGTTTTTATTATGATGATTTTCAAAATATTCTGAATTTGCAATTTCGATTTCCTACTCGACCTAGTCATTACTTTGGAGGGGTTTGTATATTTTATATTCTGTGTTTTCTCCTAAAAGATTTTACGTTTTTGCCTTTCATATTTAGGTCACATTTTCAAGTGGCTGTTTTCTTGGTTCACATTCTAGAAGCAAATCCCTGGTTTTCCTCTGCTGTGGTCAGAGAATAGGCTTTAAGAGACTTTTCCTCTTTGGAATGTTTTGAGGTTTTCATCAAGGCCTAATTATGTAATCATGTTTTTGTAAATGTTCTAGGGCTCTGGAAAAGAAGATTTTTTTTTTTTGGTTTGTTTTTAAAGTACAACATACTAACACTTGCTGTTGTCAGACTTTTCTAATTTGTGTAAATCTGATAGTTGTAAAACAATATTTCATTGTGGTTTATTTCACATTTCTCTAATTGCTTGAGAAATTGATCATCTTTTCATATGTTTTTTAGCCATTCTTGCTTTCTCTTCCATGAATTTCTTTGCTTTTTTTCTTTTTGATTTGTCCTTTACTGATTTATAAGAATTTATTGTATGATCTGGATTTTTTTCCTATGATAACACATGAGAAATAACTTCTGCGTGTCTGTAGCTTCTCGTTTCTTTTTGCTTATGTTGTCTTTTTTCATTCAAAAGCCTTTTATTTTTATTTAGTAAGTTTGCTTATCTTTTCTTTGATATTTTATGCACTTAATCTTCTGCTTAAGAAAATCTTCTCTTCTGTTAAAGTATAAAGATATTTTCCTCTTGAAGGATTTACAATTTTGCTTTTCACCATTAGATTTTTAATCCATATAGAATTTATGCTTATATGTGATGTGAGGTCATTCTTATTCTTTTTTTTTTTCTAGTTTAGATGGCCAGTTGCTGTATTATCATTAGACAACTCCTTCTTTCTCTAATTTTTTTATTGCTAGCATATACTGGTGGACCTGTCTTGGAGCTTTTTACTCAGTTCTGCAGGTCAGTTTATCTTTGCCTATACTGAAAGATATAGGCCACACTCTTTCAGTTAGTGTGACTTCATAATAATTTCAGATAAACGATAGGGAAAAGAACCCATCCTTATTCAAAATAGTTTTGACTAATTTTGGCCCTTTACTCTTCTGTATGAATTTCAACACCAGATCATCAGTTGCCGTGGAAAGCCCTGTTATGATTTTTATTGGAAATGTGTATTTATATACAAATTTAGAAGTTATTACCTTCTTTATAATATTTAGTTTTTAAATTCAGTGGCATGGTGTATCAATATCTATGTTTAGAATTATGTTCTTACATATAATTTTATAATTTTCTTTATAAATTCTTTCCTTATTGCATTTCCTTTGTTGCATTTATTCTTAGATAGCTTATAATTTGTGTTGCTCTTAAGAATGAGATTTTAAATTTTATTATAGTTTCCAATGTTTATGGGAATGATATTAACTTTAATACATTGCTCTTATATCTGGCAATAAGGCTAAACATTTTTTAGTAGTTCTAATGATTTTTAATATTGTCTTTTATTTTCAATGTTGTCTATATGACTGACGACAATGTTTATTTCTTTCTAATCCTTTGTACCTTTTCTTGTCTGCCTGCATTGACGAGGACCTTCTATATAATGCTGAGTAGGTGCAATGATAACAGTATTCTTTTTTATTTGTCCTGACTTTAAATAGAATGCACATTCCATATGATGTGTGCTGAACCTTTTAGCTAGATGTTCTGTATATGTTGTATCAGGAAGTTTCCCCCAGTTTGCTAAGACAATTTTTTTAAAATCAAGAAAGGTTATTAAATTTTTATCAAATGCTTTGTTGACATCTTTTGAGATGCTTATATACTCATATGATTTTTCTACTTTAATATGTTAATAAGGTGAATTTCATTAATAGATTTTTATGACATTTAATCATACTGGCATTCCTGGCATAAATCCAACTTTGTCATTTTATAGACACACACACACACTCTGTTGCATTCAGTTTGCTAATGTTTTAATTAAGAGGGTACTGTATCATCCACTGTCTGTATTTTTAAAATCTAGAAGTGAACCTAAGGGGCATTATGCTATGTGAAATAAGCCAGGCAGAGAAAGATAAATACTACACCATTTCACTTATATATGGAATCTAAAAAATTTGAATTCATGGGAACAGAGAGTAGAATGATGTTTGCCAGGGACAGAAGATGGAGATCGGGGGATGGACAGACATTGGTCAAGGGTGTGCAGGATGAGTAAGTTCTGGAGATCTATTGTACGGTGTGGTGACTATAGTTAATAATGATGTATTGTATACTTGAAAATTTCTAAGAGAGTAGATCTTACATGCTCTTACCACAAAAATAATAAATATGTGAAGTGATGGATATGTTAGTTATCTTTATTTAACCATTTTATAATGTATGTGTATGTTAACGTATCATGTTATATATTGTAAATCTATACACTTTTTGTCAATTACACCTTAATAAAGTTGGGAAAAAATAGAAAAAATTCTAGAAGTTAGTCTAGAAGTTAGTACTGTTTCAACTTTTCCTCCTCTTTTTTTCGTTATCATTTTCTTTAATCATTTTTCATTATCTCTTTCAGATAATAAGCTATTACTTCTTAATTTCCCTATTTGCGATGCCTGATGGTTCTCCATAGTTGTGGTCCATTTTTCCATGTGGTTTGTGATTTTCGATTCTAAAATCATCTTCGGAAATGATTGATAGTTCTGTCTGAATCTACTGGGTCTGTCTAATGGAAGCTTCTTTTCTGAATCTTCATGCCAATGCCTGGGTTTTTTCTGGTACCCCTTCAGAGTCTACACACTCTTTGAGGGTTTTGGCTTTATATACATTGCTAATTCCACCCCTGCCTTGTACAGACCTTGAATCATATATTCCTGTCCTGCTGTGGACAGTGAAACCCCACAGCTCCTGACATCTGTGTCTGACTCTGAGAGCTCCCCGAGCTGTTGCAGTGTCAGCTCATATGTTTCCATCCTTTATCTCAGAACCTTGAGATGTATTTTTCTTTCCTTCAAGAGCTTCTATGTATTTTTTTTGAAAAAGTTTATATCTTGAATTTTATCCAGGATTTCCATCAGTTTTTTTAATAGGAGTGAGTACCTTTTCAAAACCCTCAGTCTGTCGTTTTTCCAGAAGTTCCAAATCTCTTCATTTTATTTTTAACTTTTATAATCATGTTGTCTATCTCTGCAGTTTTTCCTGATCTTAAATTATCTTTAATTCTTTTCATGAACAAGAACTATTTTTTTAAATACTTTTTTTTTTGGCTTGTCTTTTAGTTATTTAACCTGATTCCTCTGAATGGCCCTAATTTTTTGAATTAAATTATCTTTTCTTAGAGTCAGGGTCTTTTCACTCTTTATGAAATTTTTTGGAGCAGTGCTTCTCAACATGCTGGCTACAGGCTACTAGCATCAGAATCATCTTGATTCTTTCTTATGGTGGAAATTCCTTGGCCTTCCTCTCATTTAACTTAATTGAGATGGGATTCCAGAATCTGTATTTTAAACAAAAATTCTATACAATTGGAGAATTACTGTTAAAGAAAAAAGATCAATTTCATCCAGCATTGGCTCCTAGTTAAATAAGATTTGATAAAATTTTCTCGTAGGCGTTCCCACATGTTTGTATACAATCCTTTAGCCTGAAAATCAGACATGAAAATGTCTGAGTTTGCGCTCAATTCCAGTTCCTGACTCTGACATCCAGAAGTGTCTGGTGAGTCAGGAAGCAGATCTGGTGTTGGCACAGAAGAGGTCTTCACCAGTGGGACATCCGTCTTCCCCCCCATGTTTGACACGCTGTGCAGAAGTTGGCTAGAGCAGTGCTGCTCTCTCTGGGGTCACACACCAGTGGGTACTCTACACCTGGTGGCAGATGGGGCTGGGGGGCGTGCAGGACCTTCAGGTACCATGGTGGAAACAAAATGCCACTGACCTCTAGTGAGATGGACCCCAAATGGGGTGCCCCCACTGCACTTCGGCTTCCTTGTCTGCAGCTCAACCCCACGACTGGCTTTCTGTTGGGGTCCTCTACTCTCTCTCTGGACAGACCGCCGTGCATGTCTCCCCTCCCATCTAGATAGAGTATTTCTGGGCTGGTCCTGGCTTTGGTCCCTGTTTATGGTCTTTTGGGCATTTCGGTGGGACTCTGAGAAGGCAGAGGCTTTATCAGATGCCTTTAGGTATGTTAATGAGTTTCCAGATAGATTTTCTTTGTTGTTTCATAGCAGGGCATGAGGATGAGCTACAAGAATTTCCACTGTGAAGTTGACTGACTTTATAGTTGAGTCTGACAACAATTACAAAGTTTGCTCTTATGTCTCCATATTTATGGCCTCTCAAGTATTATTAGCAAGTCTAAAGTGTGTGGTCCTATAAATGTCAGTGAAGTATAACTCGATGTGTAGAACAATTTAATTTTTTTAAAAAAGGGATCCAGTTAGTAAATTTGTACTTGTTTTCTAGGTGAAATAGTAAATTATGTTATTCCAGGATCAAATAAAAACGTTTCAAGTTGTTTCATTTACACTGAAATGGAGGATATTAGAGTTTCAAAAGACCGTGAAGAAAATGTTATCCATAGACGGGTCGAAAAATAAATATTGCAGCTATTTCGATTTCCCAAAGATTTTTGTATTTTTACTTCTTCTTTTCTCATGGCGTCAACATTTCTGAACCTTTCGCTGCTAGTTGTCGAAAAGCCGTTTGGCCTTTCAGCCTGAATCACAAACCCCAATCTCTAACTTCCTTGAGGCTGCAACTTGAGCACCTGCAAATGTGGCCAACTTCAAGCCAGAGTGAAAATGTTTTTTTCTTTCATCCCTTTTGACAGCATCCCAAGTAACGCCACTGCAAGAGGGGAAATGTCAAATTGAGGTGAACGCCCGGCTTGGGCTCGGGTTTGATCTCCGAGCCATGGTCCCTGGGATGAATAGGGAAACTTGGAAAGGAGGAGGGACACCTTAGCCATTTCTAAAAAAGGAAAATGATAACAACCTTGGGAGGGCCAGCCATAGAAAACAGCCCTGCTGGTGCATGTCAAAGAGGTCAATCTGCCTCTGCTTAGTGGGTGTCGCAGGCCTGGCGCGAGGAAGGTCTACTCCGTGCCATGTGTGCCTGTGAAAAAGAAAGTGGGTGGAAACTGGAGATGGGCTCAGTCCTCAGTGTTTGCTTAAGGAGAGAACGGCTTCCCAGAGAAACAGCGAAAGGGCCAGGGTTCCGCAGGCGAGGATCCCACGGAGCAGTGTTGGCTGAGGTTCACCCGCTGTGGCCGGGCAGCTCCTCTTTCTGTCCAGGGACTTTGGTTCACTTGCCTGACTGTGGCGGTTCTTTGGGACCACCCAAGGCTAACCAGGCTTGCACCCTCCTCCTGGTGGTTCCATGCTGCTGCCTTTGTGATTTCTGATTAGGACATTTGTGAGCGCTTGAGACAGGGATTACCATGCCCTTTTGAGAAAGGAAGAAAATTAGGCTTGATTGAGTAAACCCTGAAGCACGAAGCTTGTACATCTGAGTCTGGATTAAAATCTAGGTCTGATTGAGGCTAAATAGCACAACTCTGGGCAAATCACCGACTCCAGTTCTTACTTTTTTCTCTGACGTGGGTTATATTCTTAAGGCCAATGGCATTCATTCATTCATTCAACAAATATTTATTAACTAACTCTGTCAGAAACCCTTCCAGATGCTACAAAGATAGCAACGAACATCCCTGCCTTGGTGGCACTTATCATTCGGTGAGGGACGACAGACAACAAACAAAATGAATGTCATATGCAGTATTTCAGAGGGTGGTAGGTGCTAAGTGGGAGGGGGGTTTGATGGAGTGTGCTGGGGGGAGGTGTAAAATTTCTAGCTGGGTTTTGTTAGGGGGAGCCTCATGGATGAAGTGACACCTGAGCAAGGAGACGGGAGGGAGAGAGCCACATGGATAATTAGGGGAAAGCATTCCAGGCTGGGTGAGTACACATCAAGTCTCTGAAGTGTGAGCGAGTCTCTCACATGCAAGGAAAGCAAGAAGGCACTGTGGCTGAATGACAGGGTGCCGTGGTCCATTTTGGCTACTATAACAAAATACCACAAGGTGCCAGCAGATCTGGTGTCTGGTGAGGCCACTTTCTAATTCATAGCTGATGCCTTCTAGCTGTGTCCTCGCATGGTGAGAAGGGCAAAGCAGCTCTCTGGGGTCCCTTTTGTCTAAGGGCACCAATCCCATTCATGAGGTCTCTGCTCTCATGACCTAATTAGCAGAGGGAGAGTACAAGGACATAGAGGTGATGGTAGGGTGCATGGGAGTGGAGAGGTTGTCAGACAACAGAAATCTGTAGGCCTTTGTAAGAGGCGATGCACATAAAAACACTTTTTGATGGGCAAAGGGCTGCCCAAATGTATGTGCAATAATGCCAGCAAAACACAACACCTGTTCTGGCATTTTGGTTCCAAAATCAGTTTTCACTGCAGATTTTAGTGTCTCATTCTTGCTTCTGAAATCCTGGCTCACGTAGGGCCATAGTTCTCACATGGGATGCCATGATTTGTGGGTATAACCGCCCCATCAAAGGCATGCTATTAAATTCTCAATTAACACATAACACCCATTTTTGCGCAACTGAGTTTGTGGCTATTCTGGCTGTGCGTGGATTTTGAGGTTGAGTGGGGCTGTGAGGGGTGCAGTGTCTTATGATTATCAGAGCTGGGAGTTGTAGCTTAATGCCAAGCCAGTGCCAATGGAAGAACGAATCCTCCTGAGACGCACAAGAAGGGCCCCTAGTGAGGATGTAAGTGAGGAAGGCCAGAATGGTGAACCGAGTACTCCAGCAGCATCTCAGTGATGAAGGAAGAGCAAATGCGTAATATAGTAACTGTGGTGCTTTTATAGACACTGCAAGACATTGTTAGAATGTAGTAGTGATTGTGCTGTTGTTACGGCTGACTTGTTAAAATATGCTATTCAGAGATTTTAATTCTGCTAAGCATGCTGCTAAAATTTCAAATATTCCAAAGTGTGATACAAAAACATAAAAAATGAGTCTGGGAACCACTATTTTAGAACCTAGAGAATTATACAACTGTATCTGCTGTGCTACTGTTGGGAGGACCACTTTTGGCTAACCACGAAGTTTAGGCACATACACTGATTAGCTAGTTTGACTCTTGCATTAAGTGGGTTGTTTCCATTTGACATTAGTCGAAGTGCTCTTGGGTACTGGTTTATAAAACACTCTGCCCTTCATTATTCCATTTATCCTCACAAAACTAACTCCTGTGGAGTAAGTAGTATGAGACCATCACTTTCATATTATGAGTGAGAAAAATGAGAAAACAGGGAAATAGCATGACTTACCCAAGGTCACGCTACTGTTTAGTGGCAGCAGAGATGGGATGTGAGTTCAAAGGATCAACAAATCCATTTCTGCTCTAGACTGACTTGTAAATGATTACAATGTAGTAGAGAAGGATAATTGGGCCAAACCAGTTATTTGTTGCTGTGTAGACAAACATCATTCCAATGAACAGACACTTTCCATTTTAACCAATTATTTTGGGTGGTGTGTAAAAAGAGCCCAATCCCTATGTAGGAGGCCCAAAGCAGCTCCCAAAATATATTCTCTTCATGTAGTTGAGCTACCAACTGAATGTGTAGCTGGGTTTCGTGGCTGTCAGGACACTGGTAACCTGTGTTCCCTGATGTGGCAGCAGGCTGGATTCTGCAGTCCTGAGCAGGTAGGAATGGATAGGTTGAGAGTTGTGGTCAGTATAAATCCATCATCTGGAGTTTTCTTAGGTAAGGGCCATTGTCAATTCAGCCTTATAGCTTAATTCTCCCAACTATATTGAGCTCTGACAGGGTCATGTCCTTTATTGTTTCGGGAACCTTCTACCACTGTCCATTCTCTAGAGTGGTTTTTGTCCAACAGAACTTTCTAGAATGAGGGAAATGTTCTGTATCTGCACTGTCTAATATGGTAGCCACTAGACATATGTGGCTACTGAGTGGCTGAAATGTGGCTGGTGTAACTAAGAAACTGATTTTTAAAGTTATTGAATTTTAATTAAATTTAAATTTAAGTAGCCCTGTGTGGCTGGTGGCTACTGTATTGGGCATTGCAGCTCTAGGAATGCTATGGTTCCTAGATCTCATTCTCACAGCTGCTGGTGGCACTGGCAGCTGAGAGCCCTTAACAGAGGTCTTCTCTGGAAATTTCTCTCAGCCAAAAAAATTTTCCCACCCCAGGGTCACGCCATTTTCTGAGGCAGCCCGTATCCAGTGACTGGTCAGTGCAGGATATAAGGATCTGGCCCCCTCATTCCAATTGAGACAATGCCGAAGGACTATCCTACCTCCAGAACTCCTCATGGGACTGGCGAAGGCTTCCGTTGCAACCATGTCACAGTTCAATTTCTCCCCTGCCCAGTTTTCTGCCTGTACCCCTCGCAGATGTCAACGTAAGAGCACTCCCCAATAAACCACCTGCATGTGAATGTCAGTCTCAGAGTCGGCTTCTTGGGAGCCTGATCTATGACACATCCCCAGTTCTGCACATCTCAGAAATAACTTTTAAAAAAAGGAAGCAAACACATTGTGATTTTCTTAATAGCTTGCATTTTACATCAGCCTGGCCCCATGTCACACTGGGAAGAATAAGCAAAGTATCTGAATGAGGGATGTGCTTCTGCAGGAAGTTCTCTGTGCGTGAAGTCAGTGGAGGAAAACACTTTACGAATGACACCAAGGTCTGAATTTTGTCATCATCACTCTCTTCTACCCCCCACTAATTTCTTTCCTTCATTCAACACACACTTGACTGTGCATCTTTTATGTTCTAGGTCTGGGTACACTGAGATGAAAAGTGCAAAATTGTCCTTGTCCTCAGTGGCTTTTTTGCATGGTGGCAGAGTGAGCTGTTCAGGCATTAGACAATCCAGCACCCAAAGGGCCACAGGCACCAAAGGATGTTGAGAAAACACAGAGGAAGGAGGGACTGTTTCCTGCAGGGGTCAGGAAACTATGACTGTCAGGCTAGTTTCGTACGGCTCCTGAGCAAAAAGTGTTTTCTAAATTTCATTCTGTTGAAAAATACTCAGAAGTAGAATAATATTTTGTAACACATGAAAATTCTATGAAATTAAAATTTCAGTGTCCATGTATAAAGTCTTTTGGCCCACAGCCACGCCCCCTTGTTTACATATTGTCTGTCGCAGCTTTCATGGGACAGCAGCAGAGTTGAGTAGTTGCAACGGAGCCTATATGTGGCCTGCAGAGCCTAAAATCTTTACTCTCTAGCCCGTTACAGGAGAAATTTGCTGACCCCTTGGTTAGTGCAGTCAAGAAGGCCTTCTTGTACAGAGCTGGCTTTGAACCATGTTTTAGAGCATGAAAAGGAGTGTGCCAGGCAGAAAAGGACCAGAAAAAGGTCACCCTGGCAGAAGACACAGCTTATGAAAAGTCAGAGAAACAGGAAGGGAATAGTGTGCATAAAAAACAATTTCAGTGTGTTTGGGACATTGTGTTTGGAGGGAGGTTATTTATGTCAGTAGGAACCAAGTACGAAAAACTTGATTTTCATGCTGAGAAATTTGTTTTGTATTCCCTAGAGAATCAGGAGTCATTGGAGGGTTTTAAGCAGAGGAGTTGTCTGGCCCGTTTGAGTTTTCAGGCGATCATTCTGGTAGCTCTGGTGAAGGAAGTGGTGGAGGAGGTGAGACCAGCACAGGGAGTATTTCAGCAGTGAAGACATACCAAGAGCTTGATGTAAGGCAGCCGCAGTGGGAATTCAGGCCAGTTTCTATGTGAGCTCAAGACCCCAGTGTGTGAAGATCCTGTCGGGGGTTCGTCTTGACAGACTGGGGTGGGTGAAGCTGGGACATGGGGTGGGAAGAGGTTAGGAAAGGAAGGAATGAATCAGAGGCGGAGGTTGTGTGTGCGGACAGGAAGCTGGC
>RJWJ010041806.1:0-13342 GCA_004363605.1 Indri indri | reverse complement strand
AGCCATAAAAAGGATGAAAATCCTGCCATTTGTGACAACACAGATAAACTTGGAGGACATTATGCTAAGTGAAATAAGCCAGATATAGAAAGACTAATACTTTCACTTATATGTGGAATCTAAAGAAGTTGAACTCATAGAAGCAGAGAATAGAATGGTGATTGCCAGGGCTGGGGACCTGGTGAAAATGGAGACATATTGTTAGGTCTGGGAGGAGGGCAAACAGGTGGCAAGACAGGTACCAGAAGTGGCTAAAGGTGGAGGGTGGGAACTAATCAGAATGCAAAAAAGAAACCACAATATCAGATATTTGTGACCAGAGTCCTTTCCCTGGACAGAGCATGCACAGTGAGGAGCTCCTAATGACCCTAACTGACCTGGGGCTCATTACCATCTAATTAGCATTATGGTTTTGACACTCCCCCCCCCGCCAGGTTTTTCAAGAGGATTCTGGGAAGATGCATGCATAGAAACTCATATGACCCCAACTTGTCAATCATGAAAACGCGGGAAATGACAACCAATCCCACCCAGGAAAGAGGCAGGACAAACTGGTGAGCATATAAAAATCAGTGTATGCTAAAACTTCGGGGTCTTCTCCACTTATGGAGAATAACTCGTCCCTCCCTCTGAGATGTACTTTTCCTTTGCAATAAATGCTTCCTGTGTGGGATTGCTTTGTGTTTGTGATCATCACTCCATCATTGGCTCGACTCAGTACCAGTACTCATTCCTGACACTGGGAACTGAGAATAAGAGAACATCAAGGGAGACCTAACAATATTCGATGAATTTTTATCAGCACTTAAATAGTTTCCTTTGCTAGTTTGATAGATGAAAAATAGTATGTGGTAATTTTGCATTTCTTTTATTACTAGTGAGATTGGACATTAAAGAAAAGAATTATTTATGTTTTATATTTCTTTGGGTACTTAAATATTCACGTCCTTTTATTACTGGTTAGTAAGAAATCTTGGTACGTTATGCACATTAAACCTTTGTCTGACATATATTATAGATATTTTTCCCCAGGTTGACATCATGTTTTCTTGACACGTAAAAATTTTAAATTTTTATATAGTCAAGTCAATCTCTTCCTTTGTAAGTTCTTCCAATTCTTTTATATTTAGAAGGTTCTTCTCTATCTTTAGATCAACTAGTCACTTGTATTTTTTTCTAGTTTACGGGTATTTTTTTTTACAAATTTTTTTGTTGCGGTAAACAAAGTGACAATCTTTTCATATAGTTAATCATGTGTCCTTCACTATTAATTGATTTCTTTTCCCTACTAATTTATGATACCACCTTTATTATCTACAGAATTCTATATTACTTGAGTATGATTGTGCTCTTTGTATCATCTTTCATTGTCTGTTGGTTTTGGTGTTAGTACTACACTTTTTTTGATTACTAACATCTATTCAGTCATCAAGAACCATCACATTCTCCTCCAGGAAGCCTCTCTGATTCTTCCAAAAAAATATGATTGCTCCTTCTCCCCACCTCCTGTTTTTCACTTTTATCATGTATAAAAATCTGCCTTGTATCACAGTTAACAGGGTTGATCTTATTCAATTATATTCTTGAGAACAGGGAACAGGTGTACAATACATCTTCATTAAAATTAGATCAGTGGGATTTACATGAAAAGGTAGTGATGGCAGAACACTAGCTCTAGTTTGAGATAAAAATGAAAATAAGCAGTTCTCTCATTTGTTCAACAAACATGGCCACACTGTCCAATATGAAAAGATTGTAACGGTAAGTGAACCCTAGTCTCTGCTCTAGGGGAAAGACGCATGCAAATATACGTGATTAAATACAGCCTAAGTAGCATAAAATAAGCATGTACAAGGAAGGAGAAAGGAAAAAACTAACTTGAGTAGTGGGTAGCGTTTCAAAGTAGTGGACATACATATGAGCTGGGTTCATGGTGTTTATTAAATGTCAAAGGAACATGTAAGTAATCTGAATGACAAAGTGCACCTATTCACATTAATGTATCTTCATTCTGAGATCTTTTAAAGGAAGCTTAGTGTAGTTTGGGTAGGATAGGCAAGCTGAAGAGACTCTTTCAGGGTTCCGCTTGAAAGCTGTTTGGTAAACACAGGCCTGAGATAACTACAGTGAGATACCGGTGAGAGTTAACCAAGGTGTGTGACAGAATGAAAATTAGCCAACGGAGATAAGAGATAAACCTTTACCTAAAGGGCTTCTAGTCTACAAATCACTTACTTAAGTTGGTTTAAAAGCTATAAGGGAATATATGTACCCTACCCCCGTTTGTACCCCCATAATATTCTGGGGGGAAAAAAAGACGGACTAGGGCCCTTGTTGTGAGAGTGAACACAATTCCAGCCACTGTTCTCATCTTCCAGAGGGGACCCTCAGGCACGAGCGAGCCCAAACCAGATGTCATCGCAAGAACTGGCGTCACGTACATGTGACGTCATCAGCACTGACGGAGTCTCACGGGGAGGGGCCTCTCAGCTCACCTCAGAACGCTGTCAGCTCCACGGAGCAGCCAGTTGGCCGCCTCCCATTCTACTCTGCGGGTCCAAACAGTCAGAGCTGCAGGAACTCACGCGCCGAAGGAGCTCCGGAGCAGTTACCTTCCTCCCCCCATGACCCCAACCCACGTCTTCGCAGACCCCGGAGCGGTCCCGACTGCGGCGCGCTCACGAGCCCGCCGCTTGAGGCGGTCACGCACACGCACGCTTGTGCGCACGCTCGTTCCCTCAGAACCCGGAAGTGCGAGGCCGAGGGTTGCCACGTGGGTCGAGCTGGAGCGCAGCTCGCATGGGGGAGTCTATCCCGCTGGCCGCCCCGGTGCCGGTGGAACAGGCGGTGCTGGAGACGTTCTTCTCTCATCTAGGTATCTTCTCTTACGACAAGGCCAAGGACAATGTGGAGAAGGAACGAGAAGCCAACAAGAGCGCGGGGGCCAGCTGGCTGTCGCTGCTGGCGGCCTTGGCGCACCTGGCCGCGGCCGAGAAGGTCTATCACAGCCTCACCTACCTGGGGCAGAAACTAGGTACCTCCGCCCCGCCCCCCGAGCCCTTTGAGGAGGAAGGAAAGGGGGTATATTCCCCGGTCGGCAGTGGCTTGGTTTTCCTGTCTCTGTGTCACTTCTAGCCACAGGCTCGACTCGGCATTCGCAGGTCTCCTCCCACCGTTCCTTTCCTTCCCTAGGCTTCCACAAGCCCCGCCCACCGGCCTGCGTTGCTGTTAGATTGGCGGACTGGTTAGATGCTCTTTGCAGGGCTGTGCCCCAAACCGAAGGGTTTAATGTTTTGCTTCGTGCATGGATTGGTGCCATAAGTGAGAAGTTAACCAGACTCTGTGTCTTCTTTCTTCTAACTAGTGACGCTGCTGCCAGAGGAACAAAACTTGGCAATACAACCTAGTTCTATTAATGAACACTGTGGTCTGGCCTCTTAAAGTTAAGGCCCCTGAGAGTTACCTATGGAGTCCCACCCCCTCTTCGTAGTGCCTCAATACATATTTAATGAATGAAGGAATAAATGAACTGGGCAGGAAATGCAAGAACACTGCAAAAGGAAACTTAAGGAGAAAATAGTAAACACTCCTAGCATCCCCATGTAAATCTTGCCCCTGAAAATAAGCTGCAAGAGCTAATTCAACCGATTTTCACTAGTAGAAACAATGAATAGATAGAAGGAAATAATAGATGTAAAAACCAAGGGTTATGCATACAAAATAATACTACTTAATAATGACAAGTAATACATATGTTCGAATCCTAGAGCTTTTAGAATCCTTTTAGTACTTTGGCCTATTTTAGACCCTCTAATGATCAGAGGCAGGGGGTCTGGCGTGAATGAAGGGCATATATATATATATAAAACATAGAGAATAAAAACATAAAATTGAATGTAGATTTCATTTTGATTACCCCCTCCTTTTCCTTATATTGCCTGAAGGTGACCATGTACATTTTACTGAGCTTTCAGTAGACACTCAAGGCGCAGGGCTTTCTGGGATTCGTAACTTCTGCCATAGCTATTCAAATAATAACTTGTTATTTCGTATGTTGATTTATTGGCAAAAACTGGTCAGATAGTTCCACCTTGTGTATTTTTCCCTCCCCCTTTTACAGGGTCCTTCTCACAAATTTGCAATTGCTGTTATGGTATTATTATTCCCCTTTGTACAGATTAGCAAATTGTATATGCAGTTGTGTGGGTAGGTGATAGAGCCCAAACCAGAATACCTGCTTTTGAACTGTCAGATTGAGACTGTATCCAAATAATTTATTAAAAATGTGAGTTATAATACATATAATGTTATATATTTACATGTTGTAAATACATATATGTGTTTTTGTATATATGAAAATGAGGATTCTAGCTGTAATATTGAAGGTGGGTAATATTCTGGCAATATTAATATTTTGGTTGTTTTTAGACTCCTCCACCTCATAAAGAATGGTTATTGACCTAAGTGCCATGATTCTTAGCTTTCTTTCTTTCTTTATTTTTTTTAGCTCATTCATGGGAATTAGATGAAAGCTATGGACTTATGCTCCAGAAAAATATATGTGTACATACAATTTTGCATATAATCTGAGAAGGTTCAGTTGTATTCTCTAAAGTCTATTTATTGACTTTTAAAAATATGTTATTCTAGTTTTAGATTATATGAGCTAGGTTTTCATGTAAACAAAACTGGCTCCCTTGTGTGTAAGAATGTGTGTTTAAGATCTTCACTGTCTCTAACTTGAGTTTTGTGAAGTGGTCCTTACTGTGTAAAGTGATTAGTTCTGCTTGAACTCCAGCTGGCTTGGGTGAGCCAGAGGACTATGTCTTGAAATTGGTCCACACATTTGATGCTGTGAAACTTGCTTCAGCACTATTAGGCTCCCAGGTGATCTCCTCACTTCTGTGTAAACATTCTGAAAATGGCATATTTAATGCCTCATAACTTATTTACACATACAGTAAACTTAAGTCCAGAATTTACGTTTTATCTTTGCAAATGTCTCCGTTTTTTTGTACTGAGCATATATGATATCAGTGTGCTACAATATGACCTCATGATTATGAGGTTGATTATTTTCTTAAAACCTTAGAAAAATAACGTTTGTGTTGCCGTTTAAAACATTCCCATGTTCTCCAACTACTTTGCTAATTAGAACATTTACATGGTTTTCTTTAAAAAGCAAAACAAGTTTATGCATGCTTTTGAAAAATTTAAAACGTGGTTCCAAAAAGTTTTTTTTCAGCTTTCTTGAGGTATAATCAACAAATAAAAATTGTATATATTTAAGGAGTACAACTGGATGTTTTGTATACATACACATTGTTAAATGAATGCCACAATCAAGCTGATTAATATATCCATCACCTCACATAGTTACCATTTTTCCTTCCTTCCTTTCTTGCTTCCTTTCCTTTCATTCCTTTCCTTCCTTCTTTTTGTGGTAAGAACACTTAAGATCTACCCTCTTAGCAAATTTCAAGTAAAAACCGAGTCTTTCTGACCTCAGTCTTGTGGCTGGTGTTTATCTGAGGCCTTTGCAGTGAATCTTGATCATAGATGCAAGTGGGGCCTTTAGACAAAGGACAGACCTGACAGGGAGCATTCTGTTCCTGTCTTGGCCCAATTACTGAAAGACTAAGTGGGGCCCTTCTCTTGGAGTCTGCTCTTTCCTTTGAGGGAAGAAAAATACCTGTTTGGGAAGGGATCAGTGATTTAAATATGCTGGCTCTGCCTGTGGAGTATTTTAGAAGATCATACTCTTTTCCCCTTTGTTTCATTACTGGAGAGTTTCCTCAACGTCTGGTTGCTGAACTTTAGCATAGTAGAAAATGACTTAACTTGAGAACTGATGTTTAAAACTTGTCATTAACAAGAAGTCAAGTAAAATGCCCAAGATGTTTTATATGCTCCTTTGATATAATTGAAATTTCCTAATATGAGGTAAACTGTTGAAATCTTGAGAAATACTGAGTATTTGTAAGTAGGGCCTTCTGGAAATAATTAAAAATAATCATATTTTATAAATTCAGAATATTGAAAAGAGAAAGAATTTGGGTGCTTCTTATTCCTTGTTTCTCAGCATGAAGGAAGGCCAGTCCCCATTGGATATTCCAAACCAGGACGATCAACAGATAGGATTATGTTCCTGAGAGCTTTGAGAAAAGAGAACTGTTTAAAAGAGATGTGGTGGTGGTCTCTCTTATAGTAGTTTCATTTTACTTGGTTTCACATACTGGTTGGTGTTTATTGATAAGCTTTTAAAGGTATTCTTTGTATTTATGTTGTATTTCCATTCCCCCAGATAAGGGTAATCTGGTCAAGGTAGGTATCCACTTTTTTTCCCCAGAAGTCCTAGAGACAAAGTTAAAATTTTCACCAAGGCCACCCTGTTTATCATTGTAAGTGAGTACACAGTTGAGGTCACTTAGCTATCTGTTAAGTAGATAGCTGTTCTTTTTACAGTACTTAAAGCTCCCAATTGGCCATAGAATTTTAGAGGCTCAATTATGTATTATTGGAAGGTTTTTTTTTTCCCTTTAAATGTCAGTTATAAGTAGAAGAGAAAGGAATTAGCATTATCGAATATGTCTTTGTTTCAGGCACATTACATATCCAATGTTATTTCATTTTGTCTTCTTAGCAGCTCTGTTACTAGTTTTATGTTAAAAACAACAGCTGCCAAAACTCAAATTGGCTAAGTAGTTTGCACATCACACAGCTTGTAAGCTTGGGAGCTGGGATTTGAAACCAAGTCATTCAGACTTCCAGAGCTTTTGGGTTTTACATGATAGTCTTATTACCCTCCTAACCTTAGAGGTTTTGTCATAGATGTAGGCACAGAGGCCTATTTATTCTATACCTGCCACACAACAAAATTGGCAGACCTAGACTGAACATGGATGGGCATGGGAGGAAGGCAGAGCCTGCAGGGTACAGTCCCACATGGCATGTTGGTATCATGATTGGTCCACCTGTACCATATGGTTTTGATGCTATTAGTAGGAGAGAGAATGTGTAAGCTACTCAATCTGTTTAGACAGTATATTGGAGAAAACACTTTTTGAGTACCAGTAGTTTGGAGACCCACTGTTCAGATTTGCCCAGGCCTGAGCAGTTTCCAAGATGTGGAACAGTTTTATTTATTTACTTATTTTTTTTTTTTTTTAAGAGACAGGGTCTTGCTCCATTTCCCAGGCTGGAGTGCAGTGGCCAGTCATAGCTCACTCAAATTCCTGGCCTCAAGCAATTGTCCCGCCTTGGCTTCCTGAGTTGCTGGGACTATAGGCACACGCCACCACTCCTGGCTATTTTTAAAAATTTTTATAGGGATGAGGTCTCACTATGTTGCCCATGCTGATCTTGAGTTCTTGGCCTCAAGCAATACTCCAGCTTTGGCCTCCTAAAGTGCTGGGATTACAGGTGTGAGCCACTGTGCCTAGCTGGGAACTTTGTTTTAAAACCTGGGCTAAGGGTTTCCTAAGAAGCCAGACTTCCAGTGCTAAAACCTAGAAAGTCCTGAGTAAACTGGGACAAGTCCACCCTAATAGTAAGAGTTGTATGCTTCATTTCTTGAAGCAAACCAAGCAATGACAAAATCAATATTTTGAAATGGTTCATTTAAGAAGATAATTTACTAATGCCTTGACAAATAATTTTTATCCCTAATTATAGTAATATGTTTAGATTAGTAAAAATTTCATTCATTAAAGCATTCTGGGCTTATCAGTAGAAAATTTAAACTCTCACCCATCTCTGAGATTTTTTTTTTTTTTGTGACAGAGTCTGGCTCTTGCCCGGGCTAGAGTGCCATGGTGTCAGCCTAGCTCACAGCAACCTCAAACTCCTGGGCTCAAGCAATCCTTCAGCCTCAGCCTCCCGAGTAGCTGGGACTACAGGCATGTGCCACCATGCCCGGCTAATTTTTTCTGTATATATTTTTAGTTGTCCAGATAATTTCTTTCTATTTTTAGTAGAGACAGGGTCTTGCTCTTGCTCAGGATGGTCTTGAACTCCTGATGTTGAGTGATCCTCCCGCCTCGGCCTCCCAGAGTGCTACATCTCTGAGATTTTTATATATTTTCAGGAACCATTGTTTTAAACCTGTCCTATTTCTTTTTATTCTCCTAATGTCTTGCCTCTGGCCTTTTGGTGGGGTGCAGGATTGTTTAAGAAAACATCTATGAAGCTGGTTCCGTAATTAGAAATATAGTTGATCATGTGTAAATACAGAAATAAGCAAATGATGTCTATGCTATTTGATCTTTTTTTAATGTGTAAAGGATGTTTTTGGTCTTAGTTTTTTACTAATTTCCTTTGGAACCCCTAAATTCCAGCGGCAGTTGTTTATTACTGGTTCCTGGTTGTAATAATTCACAATGTGATGCTTATTACAACCTATAGTGTCAACCTTGTCAAGATTTTCTTTTTTTCTCCTGGGATCCTGGTACTCTGTTTTCTTATATATGTGAGTGTATTCCATTTTCTAGTATGGCTCAAATGATAAAATCCAAAGGAAGATGTAACTCTAAAGCAGAAACGAAAAATTCTGGTTTACTAGGAATAACAACAGTGTTTCATAATTCGGGTGTTCTGTTTTGTTTTAAATATATTTATGTGAAAGGCAGGCTTTTTAGATGCGGTTGATGTCATTTGCTAGGTTAATTATGCTCTGAAGTAAATCTGGGTCCTCTTTGACATGGGGTGGGGAGGGAGTTAGTGCATGGGTGAGCAAATTGTACACAGGTCTGTTGCTACACTAGTAAATTATCTCAGGTATTTGTTTAACTTATTCCTCAGTGAAACTATGAATCATAAAGTATTATATCCCAGACATAGGAGTCAGAATATGGTAGATGGAAACTCGTTGAGCTCGGTGGGTTTGGATTCTTTCCTTTGGGAGGCTGGGAGGTGTTTGGTACTTCTGGCTTCTCATTCTTACTTGTCATGTGCTTATGTCATTTGCCTGCCAGGGGGCCAGTCTTTCTTCAGCCGGAAGGATTCCATCCGCACCATCTATACTTCCCTGCATAATGAGCTGAAGAAGGTGGTGACTGGCCGTAGTGCCCTGGGTGGGGCTGCTCCCCAGGTGGAAGAACTCCTTTCCCACCTGTCAGAGCAGCTCTGCTTCTTTGTTCAGGCTCGGATGGAGATCGCAGACTTCTATGAGAAGATGTACACCCTCAGCACACAGAAGTTCATCAATGCTGAAGAGCTCGTTGGCCTTTTGGACACTATCCTCAAGAAATACAGCTCCAGGTCAGTGTGGTGGGAGAAGCAGCAGGGAGGGTGAGAAAGGGGCAACCCTCCCAATCCCACACAGGCTCAGAGTTTTTTTCTACACTGTTACGAAAATTTATGATGAACTAACTGTGAAGGAGAAATAGCTGTATTACATTTTATAATAGTAATTAATCATTGGGTACACATTAGGCACATTCTTTGGACTTAGTTAATACCCTGCTGGATGGATACTTCTCTTAGTAGTGGTGAAAGACTAAGAACGAAGTAATCCTTAAAAGTTGTGTTATAACTGTTTTTTGTTTTTGGGGGTTTTTTTTTGAGACAGGGTCTTGCTCTGTCACCCTGGGCTGGAGAATGTTTGTTTGCCCCAGTATAGCTGGTACATGTCAGCTATAAAAAAATTTTGTGAATGGTATCATCTTTCAAACGATGAAATGCTTTTGTAGTGAAACAGTTAACAAGCATGATGAATATAATATCTAATCCTCCGGCCTTGATTTGAGTTGCAGATCCTGTGTGAGTTATTGCAATGTCCAATCTGCTTTGAGAGATGAATAGAAAGCATGGTTTTTTTTCTTCTGGAAGCTAGCTGTATTCAGAGTAGGAAGATGTTCAAAAGAGGAGAGGCTTCCTCTTTTGGTAAACTTATTACATTATTATTATTATTTCTACATTCTTATTTAGGAATCACATTCATTTGTGATGTTGCATTTCAAATTAAATTATTAACAAATTGAATTGTATTAATAATATGATTAATTATATATAAAAGTTTGTTGTGTGCCATTTAGAAGAAGAAACATGAGTTTAGCTTGTATTGGATCAGAGTGTCCTCTATTCCTTGAATACTTTTGAGGAGAGGTAGAACTTGGGTTGTTGATAGGCCAGGTACAGTGGCAGCCTCTTATACTCTTAGCATTTTTGGAGGCCAAGGCAGGAGGATTGTTTGAGGCCAACAGTTTGAGACCAGCCTGGGCAACATAATGAGACCCCGTCTCCAGGAAAAATAAAAATATTAGCCAGGTGTGGTAGTGTGCGCCTGCAGTTCCATGTCCTGGGAGGCTGAGGCGGGAGGATTGCTTGAGTCCAGGACTTCAGGCTCTGCAGTGAGCTATGATCGCACCACTGCACTCCAGGCTGGGCAACAGAGCGAGACCCTGTCTCAGAAAAAAAAAAAAAGGAAAAAAAGAACTTTATGGGTTTTTTTTTCAAGGAAGCATCCATAGAACATTTTCTGATTCTGTAGAATTTGTTTCACATTTAGTTACCTGTTTTGTATAGTGAGCATAAAAGAAAATTCTCACTAGTCTTTCTGTTTCATGATTAAAACAAATTTGGAAGATGGATTATAAATGCAAATTAATGTTTATTCTCCTAAATTAAGAATATAATTTTAAGAAATAATACTTTTATAGAAAGAAGTGAGTTATCAGTTATTCATTCTAGACATTTTTTTTTTAAATCCCTATGGTATGGGAATAATGTATTAATACCGTTTAGTGATTTTAATTTATTTAATCATAATTTTATAGCTAAAATTTAAGGAACATTTTTTAAAAAAATTGATCCACATAAATTTCTGTTTGCATTTTAGGGAGCACAGTTTGTTGATCTGAATGCTTTAATTGACAAATTTTTCACCAAAAGTAGAACAATGATTTATTTAGGCTTTATGCCCTTTTCCTTCAAAAAAGGATTTGTGATAAGACTGTTAGTGATTTGTTAGTTGTAAGTATATACTTCAATGAGGTTAATTATTGCCCACTGAAAATTTTATAAGCAAAACCAGTAATAGTGCAATTTCTGTGGAAAGTATTCTCCCTTAGGCATTTGCCATGCCTAGATCTTAACAGTGAAGATTCCAGCAAGGTCTTCTGTGATCCCAGCCTACCTTTTCCAGTGCATTTACTATCCCCCTTCAAATGTCTTAAATTGCAGGCAAATTCTTAGTAAAAAGGAAGAAGCTTCAATGAGAAATCATTGAGGATTTTTAAGCAGAAGCCAAAAAACAGTCTATAGCCTAATATGTTCCCCTTAAATGTTGCCATTTCCTACCTTTCTGCTTTGGGTTCTGTTATTTTTTTTTTTCTTGCTTAGAATGTCTTTGCATTGTTCTGTCATGGGTTAATTAGCTATTGCTACAATAAATCTGCATAACAAACCACCCCCATATTCACACTTGGCGGTTTGTAGGTCTACTGGGGTTGGGTTGACCTGAGCTGGGTTCACCTGGGAAGCTCTGCTTAGCACTGTTGGGCTTGCTGGGCTTGGCTCTTTGCCATGGCTTTGTGCTTAGGTCTGCACCACCTGTATTCATTCTGAGCCCAGGGTTGGAGAAGCAGCTACCCGGTAGCAGTGTCCAAAGTGCCAAAGAATAAGCCCAACCGAACTCATTTTAAGCCTTTGCTTGCATCAGATCTGTTAACATCTCTCAAGCAAGTCACACGGTCCAGTCTATGGTCCAGGGATGGAGAGTATGCCCACTTCTGGTGGAAGAGGCTGCAAAGCTACATGGCAAAGGGTGTGGAATCAGGGGTAGGAGAGAATTGGGGTCAGAAAATCAAGTCCCTATCTTAACATGGCTAAATCCTGCCTATTCTTTTTTATTCTTTTTTTCCTTTTTTTTATTGTGGTTAAAAACAAAAACATAAAATTTACCATCTTAACCTTGTTATTTTGTTTTGAGACAGGGTCTCACTCTGCCCAGGCTAGAGTGCAGTGGTGTGATCATAGCTCAATGCAATCTCAAACTCCTGATCTCAAAGGATCCTCCTGCCATACTTTCCCTAGTAGCTGGAACTACAGGCATGTGACACCATGCCCAGCTAATTTTTCTACTTTTTGTAGAAACCCTGGCTGGTCTTGAACTCCTGGGCTCAAGTGATCCTCCCACTTTGGTCTCCCAAGGTGCTAGGATTACAGATGTGAGCTACCATGCCTGGCCCATCTTAACCTTTTTTATGTGTATAGTTAAGTATATTATTATACTTATTAAGCATATATATAGAAGATATAAGTATTAAGTATTGTACTTATTAAGTAACATTATACTTATTAAGTATAGTATTAAGTATATCAAGTATATAGTGTCAAGTATATTCACATTCTTGTGTCGCAGATCTTTAGAATTTTTTCATCTTGTAAAACCGAAACCCTATACCCATTTTTCATCTTGCAAAACTGAAACCCCATACCCATTAAGCAACAATTCCCCCTCTCCCAGCCCGTGGAAATCACCATTCTATTTTCTGTTTCTATAAGTTTGACTACTTTAGATACCACATATAGGTGGAATCATACAGTATTTGTCTTTTTGTGACTGGCTATTTCACTTACCATAATGTCCTCAAGATTCATCCATGTTTTGACAGAATTTCCTTCTTTTTTAAGGCTGAATAATATTCCATTTTATGTATGTACCACATTTTCTTTACTCATTCATTCGTCAGCGGGCATTTGGGTTGCTTCTACCTTTTAGCTGTTCCTACCTACTCTTCAAGCATGTGGTTCAATTCAAATGCCATATCCTTTAAGGCTTCCACAATCTTTTGACCAAGGGGAATTATTCCTTCCTCTAAACTGTTATTTTAAATATATCCTTCATAATAAATGTATTAGTTTCTACTTTATTATAAATACCTCTTACCATGGAAGGTCCAGTAGGGCAAACCTCTGGCTAATTTTTTGTATCTTTAAAGTATTGGTATCTAAGAACTAGTAAACTAGTTGTTTTAAATAAAAAGACGTGACAGCTTTTTTAAAAAGTTGTAAAATATATATAACATAAAATTTACCATTTTAAGTGTGTAGTTCTTTAGCATTTAGTACATTCACATTGTTGTGCTACAGACTTATTTTTAGCTGGGCTTCTGACTTCTACATGCATGAGACCAGGATACTACTTTTGGAAAAGAACTCCATGGTGCAGATTTGTGAAGGAGAAAGGTAGTGTTTCTGAAGTGGAATTTTATGTCTCATTAGAATATTATACAAATATGTCTATTTTTATATTTTCCTCTATTCTGTGCAGCCTTCCTTCCTTGCTTCCTTTCTCCCTCCCTCTTCCTCCCCTCCCCTTCCCTTCCTTCTTTCTTTTCTT
>RJWJ010041805.1:0-13293 GCA_004363605.1 Indri indri | reverse complement strand
TCTCAGTCTTCAATAATTCCTGCAGCTTCCCTAAACAACTTCTCCATGTAGCAGATCAGACCCCTACATGTATATATATTTAATTTAGATGAGCAAATTAGATATAGGTTTTTTTATGTAACAGAGCAAGACTATATATATATATATACACATACATGAAGTCCGGAAGTCCAAGATCCCAGTGTGGCAGAGTCAGTGTCTGGTGAGGACTCACTTCCTGGTTCATAGATGGCACCTTCTCGCTGTGTCCTCACATGGTGGAAGGGGTGAGGGAGCTCTCTGGGACCCCTTTTATAAGGACACTGATCCCATCCATGAGGCTCCACCCTCAGGACCTCATCACCTCCCAAAGGCCCTGCCTCCTTACACCATCCCCTTGGGGGTGAGGGTTTCAACATATAAATTTTGAGGGGACACGCACATTCAGATCATAGCTTGCTCTATCCATCTGTCCATCCAATTCCTGAATAGTGCATGGTATATTTTGTTAATTATTTCCAATGTCTTATTAGATTTTAAAGTAAGATTACAATTCTGACAGGCCTTATGTGAGAGCACCCTAGCAAGTACTTAATCCTTAAAGTTTAGAAGCTTTGTTTTTCCTTTCTTTGTGGTTTTTTTCTTATTAACTAGTATGTTTATATTGCTTTTAAGTACCTCCTTAGGAGGATGTGATTTTCCTACCTCCCAGGGCTCCTGCAATTCCTGCCTCCTGAATTCCAATCAGTGCTTCGAGCATAGTCTGCCTCAAGTATATGAAGATGATATTCCTGGTGTTGCTAGTGAGAAGGGTGAGGAGGAGGCAGCTGATCTTATCTCAGAGATCTGTATTTATTCTACATGCATTTACTGTCTGCCACTCCTCTTGAGAATATAAAATACAGGAGCGTCGGGCTTTGTTTCCTTCAACACTATCCTTGCAGAATTTAGTCTCTATTAAGTGCCTAAGAAACATTTGGGGGTTGCATGAATGAATGAATGGATCATAACATTGTCACTGCCACGGTGTGGCTTGTGTTTCTCTGCCCGGGCCGCCCTCCTTTCCCCGCTTCCTTTATCTATCTAATTCTCACCTCTGAAGACTGATTGCCCAAGATTCCTTTGCCAGCTGCTCCTGGCAAGAGATAAATTTCCCTCCACTGAACTTTACGCGTTTCTATATATTATGCTGTATTTTCTAACCCTCAGCCCTACCAGATGATGAGACTTGATTGAGTGAAGACCGAGACTTTGCTTTTCACAAAGCTGAAGCAGGTGCTTTCCACGCATAACCATCTGACAGCGTTTTCACGTCTGATACAACTGGCGAAGTAGGTGGGAGAGGCATTTTCACCTGGCTTCATGGATGAGAAAACGCTTGGGGACACTGAGTCAGCGGGATATTATTCCTAACAAATAAGCAAAGACAAGACTGTTAATTTAAAATTGACATCATCACATTGCCATCTGATAATTTTTTCAGCCTCCTTTATACAACAACTGACTAGGCTAGAAAAGCAATTTGGAAAGGCTGGTAATTTTCTCAGCATCCTTTACCTCATCCATATTGAAGTATAAAGTAATGCAGATGTATACAATTCAGCTCAGCTTCGCAAACGTTTAATGAGCACTTGCTGTGTCCCAGGCATTACTATTTAAGTAGTTCTCTGTGATGTATTAACTGGCAGTAGACTTTTTTTTATCCCATTCAGCCTTGAAAGGTTGATGCCTAGTCATATATACGTAGGATACGAATGAATGGAAACATGCTTTCTGCTGTCCACGAGACAGTGATCAGATACCAACTGGAGTCCAAAACAGAGTAAACGACAAAACTTAGAGGAGGAAACAAGTAAGCCTTCTTTTGTTTTTGTTGCATATTCTTCAGAGCCATTTGGGTGCTCAACGTTTGGTAGGAATTGATAAATAAGACTTGCTGATCTGAATTGGCTATTCCAGAATGATCTACCAGCTGTAATCAGAGCTGACACTAACCTAGAGTTACTGCTGGCTTATTCCTTTATCCACCAAAATGCTGTGAGCGTCTCCTCTGTGCCCTTTATGGTACTAGACTCTGAGAATAGAATATTGAGCAAATAAGAAAAAATAGGTTTCTTACTTAATGTAGCTTAAACTCTAATGCAGTATTTCTGGGGTCAGGGGTAATTTTTCCCTAAGGGACATTTGGCAATATCTGGAGACAGTTTGGGGTGTCAGGACTGGGGTTTGCTAGAGGTGTCTAGAGAGGGGTAGAGTCTGGAACGGCTGTTGGACAGCTTTCAATACCAGGACAGCCCTTCACGATAAAGGATTATCTGACCCGAAATGGCAACGATACCAAGGTTCAGAAACTCTGGTCTAGGAAAAATAATCAAAGAATCCTGTGCAAGTGTAACTGCAAACTGAAGTTAAGTGTTGGATGCTAGCAGAGCTCATTGCCAGGGCTTCCGATGGAGTCAACGGCATGCACATTGGTAATGAGAACATGCAGTTGAAGGGACAGGGGTGGGTGGTTAGGGTTAGGAAGTGGTGTGTACAAAGACTCTGGGGTTAGAGGCAGCCTGGTGTTAATACAGTCCAGGGCCTGCAGTTTCAGGTGTGGCTCGAGGTCAGAGGCAAAGAGAAGGTAGCGGTCAGGTCTTTGAGGGCTTTGTAGACCATGCAGTACGCCAGCAATGCACATTGTGAGCCAGAAACACTGTGCCGTGGACTCCCTTCCTCTTTCACTTCAATGCTTTTTTCTGTAATAATGTTCAAGCTTTAGGTCGACGTCTTTTGTTGTCTCCTCTCACCTAACCCAGTGATAGATCTTGGAGTTGCAAAGACAACCCCAAAATGGTTTCTGCTCTAAAGAGCCCGCACTCTTTCTCACAAGGCATTTGCAGGGTGAGCTTGGCGATTCTCGAATGCATGCCAATTTCTAGTTTTTAATCACCTTATTTTCGTCTCACGTTCAGGTGAGCATTGTTCATCCGTCACTATTGAGGTTTCCCTTCCCTTTCCTGTCCCTCCTCCTCCTCTTCCTCTCTCCTTCTCTCCCTTTCCCTTCCTTTCTTTTCTTTTCTTTTTTTCCCCTCCCAGAGTGAGATTGCAGACATCGCACCCCTGTTACTGATTTGAAATGCCCGGCGTTGATTCTTAAAGTTCAAACTGCAAAGGGGCATGATTTGCTATTTGTTTCAAGCCTGAGTTTGGATTGGTTTGTGTTGAATGCAGTTGCTAAGCTATCGAGTATACAGGCATCCCTGAACTAAGGGACGACGTGGATTCTTTTTCGTGGGTGAAAGTCCATGTGATAAAGGTATATTCAAAAACATAAAGGTCATGTATATTATATATATGTGTGTATTCTTGGGAAGTGTTATGAATTCATTCAGTCTATTTCTCTTCATTTTTAGTGTTTCACTACCCTCCGCCTTATTAAATCATGTCTTTCAGATTTGAGGTTTTACAGGTTTATCTCTGGGGTCACATCAAGAGACTAACTGGGTGGAGTTTAGGGCTTAGGGTGTCTCTAGAATCCTACGCTTGCACAACCAGAGCAATGCCCTTGAGTCTTTCTTGTCAGATTTTATTTGTTATAAACATTGTTAGGACACTGCCATGAATACTCCCAAAAGAATATCCAGGAAAAATAATGTTTACAATGACTGTCTTTACTAAGTCTGTAGTCAGATTCATATCTTTAAAATATGTACACCCTTTAAATATTTCCAAGTATATCTTTAATATCAGGCAAAGATGACTTCAAGATAAACACTAGCTCCGCAATAAAAGAGAGACATTTCATAATGATACTAGGAACACCTCATCAAAGAGACCTAGTAATTTTAATTGGTGTGCACCCAATAACAGAGTTTTGAAATACAAAATTAGCAATAAATGTAAAGAAGGATATATCGATAATATAATAGGCAATATTAAGAGATCTACTCCCAGAAGTAGATGAAATACATGGATGGAAAACACACATACACACAATAAGGACATAAAAATTTTCAACCACCCTACCAACACCGTTGACCTAATGGACATATACAGAACATGGCGCATAACTGCAATAAACATACATTATTTCTGAGCAGACGTGGAACACAAAAAGACATCGTAAGGTGTACCATAAGACAAGTGTTGCTGTGTTAAAAATGACTGAAATGAAATCACAGCAAATCTGTTTGCTGATTGCAAGAAAATTAGAGTATAAATAAATTAGGGTGAATATTCAGAAAATTCTCAAATTTTAAGAAACATACTTCTAGGTAATCTATGGGTCACAGCAGAAATCACTATGGAAATTAGAAAATTTTGTGAACTGAGTGATAAGGGGAACACAGTGGACCGGATTTTGTCAGGTGCTGTGAAGTGGTGCTTGGAAGGATATTTACAGCTTACAGTTCCTATATTTGACACAAAAGAAAGGTTTAAAATGAATGTTCTGAGCCTTCACCTAAGAAAGCATGAAAAAGAAGAGAATATTAAACCCAAGGTAAATAGAAGAGTAGATGTAATGGAGATCATTAAATAGAGAAAAATTAATACTGTGTTTTTGGAAAGAGAAATAATATTGATAAATCTGTAGAAAGGCTAATCTCTAAAACAGGGAGATCAGAGAAATTTTCAGTATTAACAATGAAAGAGAAGGCAAACTCTGGGTCCTTTAGCTATCAAAAGGATAGTAAGAGAATATGTAGTACAATTTTATCAATAAATTAAACGTCTGAGATGAAATGCACACAGACTCGTGCAATACTCTCGCCATGAGGGAGTATCCAACAGTACTATACTTATTGAAGAAGTTGGATTTGTAACAAAAACTTTTCTCCAAAGAAAACTCAAGGCCTGGATGGCTCCACTGGTGAATTCTGTCAAACAAACACATAAAGAGCAAATAGTAGCGATCTTACAAAACACCTGAAAACAATGGACAAGAGTGTGTTTCCCAACTTTTTTCTTCAACTAACGTCACTCTTGACACCAAAATATGACAAAGATAAAATGCGAACATTATATTACATGAAATAGATGAAGTGATGCTAAATAAAACTTAGGAATTTGAATCTAGCTGTAGATAAATACATTTTTTAAAAAAGATACTGTATTTTGATGAGGTGGTTTTATCCTAAGAATCAGGGTTTAACTTTAAAACTCCATCAGGGTTGGTCATCCATGTGATTAGACCATAGGAGAAAAGGACAGTCTGTTATCATGTTAACAGAGACAGAGAAACCATTTGAAAAAACTTAACACCCATTCTTGGTAAAATTCAGCCAATTGGAACAGAAAAAAACTTCCTTGCCCGATAAAGGAAGAGCTGTCTTTATTTGCAGATAGATGATGTACAAACTCCTACGGATTTTAGTGTAAGCAAATGAAATTAATAGATGATTTTAGCAAGATCTCAGTATGCAAGATACACATACATACAAATTTATTTCCATATGCAACAAGAAACAATTGGAAAATGAAATTAAAATAGGCCATTAATGAGAGTAGGCAAAAGTATAAAATATTTAGGAATAAGTTTAATAAAAACTTGTGTAAGACCATGAAGGTTTGTAGATTGCATGTCATTTTTAACAAAGAAATGGGATCTGGGGATTTTGATAAAAACAGTGATTAATCTACGAATAATTTGGGAAGAATCAACAACTTAAGAACATTGAGGCTTGCAAACCACTAGCATTGACATTTATTTGAGCCTTCTTTATAATTTTTCCTCAGCAATTTGTCATTTTCAGTGTAGAGAAATCCTGCACCTTTTTTAGCTGGATTTATTCCTAGACAAAAATGCGTCTACACCCCAGGACTGCAGTTCTGAAACATGTGTGAGCAGCCATCACATTCCCACTGGTGATATGAAATAAAGCTACTATATCTTAAAGGTCATAATATCTGGAAAGAATACGATGAAATTTGATAAACCAGTGTATTGATATTATTACTGAATTTGTCTCTTCTGAAACATTAGCACACAACTGACATTCATTTAATTTTTAACAACTCTTCTGTAATCTTGTCTTATAAATCTTATTTTGGCTTTTATGACAAAATGAACAAATTTGATATTATTCTGGTTGTATTGTTCCTTTTTGGGTTTTTTTTGGGGGGGGAGATTCGTTTATTTATTTATTTATTTTTATTTCAGGATATTATGTGGGTACAACATTTTGGTTACAAGAAATGACTTTGCCTTGCCCAAGCCAGGGCTAGAGGCGTGCCCTTCCCCCACCTTTTTGTTTTTTATAACATTAAACAATGTGTATCTTTTTCTGGCTTCGTATCATGCAAATCACTCTTTCTTGGGCCTTCACTGAATTATACATGTATATAAAAATATATATTTATATAAATGTATATTTATTATAATAAATATGCTACATATAATTATAAGTACATTTGAATATATAACATATAATTATACATTTTATATAATTATAAATTACATATAATTTAATTTTTAATTTTAATTTTTTTAATTTTTTTTTTTTTTTTGAGACAGAGTCTCACTCTCTTGCCTGGGGCGAGTGCTGTGGCGTTAGCCTAGCTCACAGCAATCTCAAACTCCTGGGCTCAAGCAATCCTGCTGTCTCAGCCTCCCGAGTAGCTGGGACTACAGGCGTGTGCCACCATGCCCGGCTAATTTTTTCTATATATATTTTTAGCTGTCCAATTAATTTCTTTCTATTTTTGGTATAGACGGGGTCTCGCTCTTGCTCAGGCTGGTCTTGAACCCCTGAGCTCAGAACTATCCGCCCGCCTCGGCCCCCAGAGTGCTAGGATTACAGGCGTGAGCCACCATGCCCGGCCCATATAATTTAAAATTACATAAGTGAATTATGTATAATAGATATATATTTATTCTATATATATAGATTCTATATATATAGAATAAATATATATTTTTGTCAATTTTGTTTATTTCTTGTTTTTTCTTATTTGTGGGTATATTTGATATAGTAAATATATTTATGTATAAATACATTATATATTAAATAAAATATATGTTTAGTTTATATACTGTTATAATTACATACAAATATTTTTTGGCCTGCCGACCTAGCTTCTCCTTAACCCCTGGGATCCTGAATTTTTTGCCTTTCACTCTACATTTAGACCAGCAATTTTAACACATTGACTGACACACTAGAAAAATAATTTTTTTCCTTGAGGCCACAGTGTTTTATTATGAAAATAGAATAAAAACTTCGAAAACAAAACGGTCCTTTCTGATTTAAGAAAAATTTGTTTTGTATCGTTTTCTGGGCATGAGTTATTAATATATGCAACTTGAAAAAATAGCTCTCGCAGCTCCCAAGGTGAAGAGACCTGTGAGTTACGTGAGTCACGAGGCCCTGGGCTCAAAACGAGCGTGAGTTAAATACAACTCGCTTGGCACGTAATGGGTTGAAATAAACATTTCCAAGAGGGAGAAAGCAAAAATAATGAGGGAGACAGAGGCCTAGCCTGCAGCCCAGGGAAAAGCACCCTTGGGAGCATGGATGAGAACAGGACAAAACCTGCCTGCTGGTTTCTGCTCTTCTTAACCAATCTGCACACACACTGCCACACATCTTTTTTGGGCTAGGGAGGGCGGAGGCAGCCCTTCCCCATATTAACTTTACCAACTTATCCCTTGTTTATACTTCTGTTGTCAATATATGAGCCAGAAAAAGCTAAAATGAATCACGTGTTACTTGCAGCCATTTAAATCTATCCTTTGCCACTGGTGTGCACCTTCAGTTTAAATAGGAGAATCCCACAATTCCTGTGCCTTTTAATTTAGCAATTATTTACTGAACAGATACTGTGTTTTGGGGAAAATTCTAGGTGCTGGATGGAATTAGTTTATGATAATAATTAAGGGTTGAAGAGGTATTAACATCCTTTTCTTTGTATTCAGACAGTGTAGCCATAAACAACTATCAAAGAGCAAAATTGAAAGATGCAGTGGTTTGTTCAATTGTGTTTAGTTAAATGGTAGCATTTACTCATTTTTAAGTACCTATATTTACTGAACATTGCTTATACCACTCCTTATAGTTTACTGATCTAATAAATTGGATTTTGTATAATCTTTATAGAAGTTTAGTTGAGCAATGGGTTTATAATTTTCTTCTCCTGATACAAAAATACATCTAATGGTTGTGATTAAATCGTTGCCAAATTTCTAATTGTTTTAAGTAACTTACTAATGATTATCCTAGGTTTTAATTTAATATATTGAAATTTTGCCTTTATTACATAGGGATTTGTGATATTGTAAAATATATTTAGTCTTTGTCCCATTTCCTATCCTGCAACTCCTAAAATGCTTGGACTCTCCAAAGTGCTGTCTTTTTATTTGCTAATGATTGGTAGCTTCTGTCTGGGGCTGGTCACCAGAAAGACCCAGGCAGGATTAACAGAACTCTTAGCCCCACTTGCAGCTTCCTGGGATATCTCCAGGCAGACAGTGTCAGAACTGAGTTGGAGACGCCCGGCTGGTGTCGGCTGCAGAATTGCTTGCTTGCTTGCTTGCTGAGGGGCAGAAAGAAACCGCTACACATTTTGGGGTCCCAGAAGTCTTCTACATTGGTGATTATTTTTGTTTTGGAGTGAGAAGAGAGGAAAGTGATGGTTTGAGTTTTTCCTTCCCAGGGTTTGTTTTTTATTTCACTCATTTATTTAGCACACATTTATTAAGCATCTGCTTTGTGTGAGGCTCAGGGAAAGATTAGTCAAGACAAGGGTGCCAAGTCTTTAACCTCAAGGAGCTTACAGTCTAAGTACAGGGATGCACACTCATTAAATAAGCAGCCAACGGAATGCAGAGCTAAAACTGTGATCGGCACCATGGAGGGAAATTAGAGAGGGTTGCGGTCGTGCACAGGCCAGCTGACTGCTTCTTAGAGTCAGGTGCAGCCTGGTGTTTGCGATACAGAGGGTGAGTAGTTGCTGGTCTCTCCACTGGGGAGAAAAGAATGGTGTTGCGGTGCGAAGACCATTCTGTGCGTGTGTCCTCAGGTAGCATCCTTCGAAACAGGAAAAGGCAGGTGGACGTGAGATGAAGATGGAGATCTAGACTGTGCACCTTGGAGGTCCCGTTGGAGACATTTGAGCAGGGCCGTGTCGAAGTCAGCTGGGTTATTTTGATCGGTTACTCTGGGTGCGGTGTGATGGGCAGAGTGGAATGGGCACATAATTAGGAGGTCACTCTCATCTAGCAGAGAGACACTGGCAGCCTGGACCAGCATGGCCAAAGTGGACAAAAGTAGGATGAACCGATGGGAGACATGTTCGGGGAGGAAACCAGACAGGTGTTGCTGACTCACTTGGACGCGGAGAAACGGAATGGACAGTCAGGCAGCCTCCCCACTTAGTTTCTGTGTAGATTTCCTCCATGGTGTCGTTGCTTAAGATGGAAAGAACTGGAAGGTTCTTTGGTCCCTGTAGAGGTTCACAGTAAAGAATTTTTCCTTTTCCTCAATTTCCCTCTGAATTGAAATTATAAAGAGTGTTGTCTTTCGCTGCATGAAACCTCATTACCATCTCATTTTGAATGCTGTTTCCTTCATGTGGATGTCCTCTGGAGAGTAATGCCTGGTGCAAAATATTTCTCAATTAGTAATGATTTAAATATGATAATATCAATAATAGGGGCCGGGCGCGGTGGCTCACGCCTGTAATCCTAGCACTCGGGAAGGCCGAGGCGGGCGGATCGTTCTGAGCTCAGGAGTTCGAGACCAGCCTGAGCAAGAACGAGACCCCGTCTCTACCAAAAATAGAAAGAAATTAATTGGACAGCTAAAAATATATAGAAAAAAAAAATTGGCCAGGTATGGTGGCACATGCCTGTAGTCCCAGCCACTCAGGAGGCTGAGGCAGGAGGATCGCTTGAGCCCAGGAGTTTGAGGTTGCTGTGAGCTAGGCTGATGCCACGGCACTCTAGCCTGGGCGACAGAGTGAGACTCTGTCTCAAAATAAATAAATAAATAAATATGATGATATCAATAATAGTTAAGGTATCTAAATAATAGTAGTAATAGTATTCATGCTAATAGTACTATATTACTAATAGTAATAACAATAGTTAAGACACCTAAATAATAGCATGTGTTAGTATATAATATATAAATCTTATATAATTGATTTTAAAATGAGTGATGTGTATTTGGGAGGAAAATGAGAAAACTGTTAATGGCTTAGGGACTTTGGCAACCTGGTTATAATCTCGTGATTATGAGATGTCGATTCCTATTTCCTTCAAGACAAGTACCCTCAGAGTGCAAAATATCACTCAGATAATAACTTAAATATGATAATAATGTCAACAATAAAGGCCTATATAATAAATTATAATATGAATAAGCGGTCATTTAAAATATAACGATTTAGGAAGGTCGTCTTAGGTAACAGGCAATTACAAAATGTGTCACTGAAACGTGCATGGTTTTAGTAGTCCAAATTTACTCGGGTGCGGCTATCTTTTTGAGGACACCTGAAGACACCTAAAAGCAAGGTTTGGAACTGTAAAACCGGAAACTGGAGGGTCGAGGCAGACCAGCGTCTCCCGGAGGTGGAAGCAATCAAGGGAACTGACAGGACGATAAAGCCAAACCGTGGTCCCTCTGCAGCGCTCGAGCCCCGTGGTGTGCGTGGCCTTGCCATGGGTACGTCCCTGCCCCGCTGGGGTGGACCCCAGAGCCTCCTCACTCAGTGACCATGTCAGAAAAGAGCAGCTCCCTGCATTTCATTCTTGAAGGAAACAGTTTATTGACTTTCCTACCTGCACAGGCAAGACACGTTAATCCCAGACGCAAGATGGTTCGGCCGTTTTATTTTTCATGCAATCCTATGTCCAGCCTTTTTGAGGAAACAAAGGCAACACAAAGGATATTTATGCAGCACTTTCCGGGTATGAGACCCGGGGTGGGACAGGGAGTTTTGTGATAAGGCAGATGAAGGCAGTCCGGAATCTGAGAGCGTGTGATGCCATACGTGTTGCAATATAAATTACACGAGGGGTTTGTGCAGTAAGAGCTGCGTGGACAGGTGGGAGGGCTGTAAGCTGTGTGCCCGGATTTGAGGGCTGCGCTGTGTTTTGGTGGACAAGTGGAGAAAGGGTTCAATGGGAGGGAGAGTTAGCTAGGGGATAAAATGGGAGGCGGTTTTGCTTTGCTACAAGAAAGAAAGACGTAGTGTGAAATGGTGACAGGTGAAGCTCAGAGGTTTGCCACTCACTGAACAGGGAAGGTTGACGTGGGCAAGAGAGTGCAACGTCCTAATGCCACCCAAGGGAGTGAGCATTTCCCTCCCCTTGGCACCCAGGAAACAAGGATGGTGCAACATTTTATTTTTTTATTATTATTATTATTTTTTTTTGAGACAGAGTCTCACTCTTTTGCCTGGGCTAGAGTGAGTGCCGTGGCGTCAGCCTAGCTCACAGCAACCTCAAACTCCTGGGCTCAAGCGATCCTCCTGCCTCAGCCCCTCCGAGTAGCTGGGACTACAGGCATGCGCCACCACACCCGGCTAATTGTTTCTATATATTTTTAGTTGTCCGATTAATTTCTTTCTATTTTTAGATAGAGACGGGGTCTCGCTCTTGCTCAGGCTGGTTTCGAACTCCTGAGCTCAAACAATCCGCCTGCCTCGGCCTCCCGGAGTGCTAGGATTACAGGCGTGAGCCACCGCGCCCGGCCTGGTGGAACATTTTAGACCTAAAATGAATGTTACAGACGATTGCAAGATAGAATCGTAACTAATGTTCCTGTTTGTTTGAAGGAGCCATGACATTAGTTGCAATAGGATTTCACTTTGTGACATTATGTCTCTTCAGCCTATTTCTCACTGAAAAAAAAAAAAGAATTTTGAACTTGATTTGTTATTAGGAAACATCAAAGCATTCTTGGGGCACTCTTCCGTCCATTACCAAGAGAATGACTATTTCTTCACTCTGAATGATGACTGTCCTTGAGCATTTCCATCCCTGGGATTCTTACTGTTGTAATAATTGTTGCAATTATCAAGATGGTTAAATTTCATGGCCAGTTTATCAAAAATCAAAATCTGAATGCATCCATTGATGGTGTAGCCTCAGGAACTGAATGTCTAAAGCATGAAAGAAGAAATATTGAATA
Organism: Indri indri; assembly: GCA_004363605.1. Taxonomy (NCBI): domain Eukaryota; kingdom Metazoa; phylum Chordata; class Mammalia; order Primates; family Indriidae; genus Indri; species Indri indri. The sequence goes on along the minus strand of RJWJ010041805.1, from coordinate 1,195 downwards.
AGCATTTTTTAAAAAGTGATTGTCAAGATTTGCTTTTCAATAACTTCAAAAATGTTTAACAGATGTGTTTTCCTTAATTTTAGAGAAAACATTCACATGCTGCTTTATTTTTTCAGGATTTTGAAAAATAGTTAAATTATTTCAATATCAAGTGCATATAGCCAATAATCTATCGTTCTGGAAAAAATGTAGCTCAGATAATTGAAGGGTGTTTCATAATACTTGAAATATTTGTGATTAAATCCATTTCAAATTTATTAATTCTTCAATCCCAACTGCTTTAAAATTGAAATTATTTTTCTTCAATAGTGAAATGTACTCAGTTTTAAACAACTGTGCATACTCATTTTATTCATTGTATGTTGTAAGTCTACTCTCCTTTAAATTTGTGAAGAAATATGTTCATTCATTTAAAGTAATTATTCATAAGAAGTTGGCATTATGTATTCTTTTTATATATAATATCATTAAAGGTGTTCAAATGCAACAAAATCTATCATGACTTTGGTTAAAAAGCTAAAGAGAAAATAATAGATATGATGGTTGGATGGAGTAAGTTGAATTTTATTTATTTTTCCTTTCCAGCTTTAATCCCTGAGGGTCACTGATAAAAGGCTTACCCAAACCCCACTTTAGTAACCTAATAGTGTAAAATAATACTGTTCTTAAGATGGCGATAGGGAGATTTGCTTGGTTTATACCACATAATACCATAATACCATATTAAGAGTCGATTCCTATTTTATCGTAGACCAAGTTATGCAGTATTATGCAGTGCCGTTACTGAGTAAATGCAGAGAACAAAGTCCAGTGCGGTGCAGTATATGTGTCTGATGTTTCCCTGCATGGAAAACTGCCCAGGTATTGATGGCTTGTTTTGAGAACCTTGACAGCCTTTATCATAGTCTCTAGCCATGGGCCGTGAAACAAGGTTTCTACAGGGGCTTCAGAAAGAAAATGAAGAGCTTTGCATTTGCTCTTGGCATTTCCTGCTATTGTTAAAAAGGTCAGATATGCAATTTAAAATGTTCCATGCGTGGAGCATGACAAATGTCACATAGAAAATGAAACTGCTTTAGTTGGCATTTTTTGGCAATTTCCAAAGGGTACCTGTTTTTCCACCTTTCCCCTCTTATGGATTTGCAAAATTTGGCTTGTGCAAAATGCCTGGCCCACTGCAAGGCAGGGAAATGCT